>JAKCPI010010787.1:0-10218 GCA_023213315.1 Euborellia annulipes
CAGAGGATGCAAGAAAGAAAAAGAAGAAGGAAGACATGTAGAAGAATGCCCGGCCTTAAAAGACAAGCTAGGACGGGAAATAAAAGAATGGTGGAAGGAACTGCAAGGAGGTCCCAGCAACGAAACGATCGAGCTGATAAGGAAGATTGATGGAGAGGAGGAAGAAGATGAAGAGTAAATAATGAAAAGAAACAATGATTAGAACCCGAAACCCAAAAAGGGTAAAGGGAAATTTTGTATTTATTTCAATTTATTTATATGTATTATTATTTGAAATAAATATCTTTCTATTCTATTCTATTTTGTTCACAGACACACACACACACAGACACACAGACAGACCATGTCGCGAAAACCACTTTTTTGGATTCAGGGAACCTCAAAACGTGAAGATCCATCAAAATCTCGACATCGAATTTTTGACATGAATCCAATACTTTCTCTCTATATATATATTACATATATACATAGGTAAGAGAAAGTAAAAAAGATTTTTACTTTCTATAATATATATTCATATATTATATGAATATATTATAAAGAGAAAATATTGCTATCATGTCAAAAATTTGATTTATAGATTTTGATGGATATACACGTTTTGAGGTCCCTTGAGTCCAAAAAAGTGTGTCCCGCAAATTGTTCTGTCTTTCTGGCTGTCTGTGGACAATATCTCAGGAACGAAAAGAACTAGGAGGTTGAAATTTTATATTTGAGTTAGGCACCACCTCAAGGGGCAAAAATAAACTTTTGAACAAAATCGACCAAAAACTACTAGTACTTTATTGAAGTATTTTTCCAATTGTTTTTTGATTTTCTCAAAATTCGCTCCAACGATTTTGATTAAAATTCATAAATCAACTATTTTTTCGATGCTCTTTAACAATTGTATCAGTGAAATTTTTCGTGAGAATTGTTTGAAGTACACTTTACTGATGTACTTTTTCAGTTTTTACAATTTTCTCAAAATTCAACAATTTTGATTAAAATTCATAAATCAACTTTTTTTTTATACTCTTTAAAAAGATTATCAGTGAAATTTTCCGTGAAAATTGTTTGAAGTATACTTTGCTTTTTGTGGAAGCAGCGCCATCTATGAATCTCATGGTCAAGTATGGAACTTAGGTGCTAAGGGCAACTAAATATATCTCGACACAAAAAATCTGGTGTGACAAACACAGTACCCAACTTTCTCTTGCCGAAGGGTAAGAGAAAGTTGTGTGCTGTGCGAGCAGTCACGCCAATTTTAATCTCCTCACACAAAGCTATTGATCTTAAATTTTTTATTGAATTAACTTATTGTTGTCTGAGCCCTTGCTTACCATACACATATAAGACAATAAATCTCTTTATAGAGCTAAATAATGTGCCTCCTATTGACTAACTCTAGGCACGATCTTCTGGGTACATGACTGATGATGGAGCAATAAAGTTGACCTGAAGCCTCTCATTATTCATAAAGCATTTAAAGGCTTTTTGTTTAGCTACTTCTGCTAGAATCAACTAAATATTTAATTATCATATAAAATTTTATATTTTGTCTACATAAATCATGGTAGTAAATTAGAAGAAAGGGCTGGGAACCTTCCCGGGAACAGCAGCCAGATGAAATAAAAAAGCTTTATATTTTGTTGCCAAAGTTTCGGTGCTAATCATACTGATTCTCAGGGCGACTAGCACCCAAAACGTCGGCAACAAAATATAGTTTTTTTTTATTTCACCTGGGAAGGTTCCCCGCTTTCTTCTAATTGAATATCTACAGCCATTCAATTTCAAGAAATTTTAATCTTCTTCTTTTTTCATTTCATCCAGGTGAAATATAAAGCTTTTTTATTTCCTATGCCTCAATTCAGGGATGCTGGTTAGGCGGATTAATTTGTCATCTATGGGTTTAAAGGAAGGCCGGCCCGTCGCACGGTCTGTCGTCTGTTGAAAATATAGAAGGGAAGAGACAGCAAAGAACAGAAGTACTGAAGTACTGTCAGTCTAGCTCGGGTAACTCGTGGTTGGCATCCACGCCCTCACCAGACGAGAGCCTCTGAGGGCCGGTTGCTTCATCCTGGGTGAGTTTGTTAGCCCCGGGCTAAATGGCTTTTTTTTGTAATGCAGAAACCCTCTTCCGGGGGAACAAATCATGTTCTGTTTGTGAAGTTTGCAACTCCATTAAGGCATCTTATAAAAATTATTAAAAATAAAAATTGATATTATCACCCATAATTTAAATAAATATTATTAATATACATTTAAATATAAGAATTTAATTTTTTTTTGCTAAAATTTGAAAATTTTCAAAAAAATAAACAAGATTTATTAGTTTTCACATAACAATTAGTCAATTGTTCCAATCTTCACAACTATTTTGACAAATTGCCAGCTGTGTGGCTCAAATAAAGATAATTTCAAAAAGAAATATACCTTTTATTTTCACCTAACAAGAAGTAATATCAACTGAAAACATTCATATAAATATTTAATATCAATTTGCATTCAATTTGAAAACAAATAGTTTTATTAACAAGACATGTGCAATGCCTTAGATGAAGTTAAGAGAATATTCAACAACTTGCAATATATCCTGGATATACGAGTATAATCCTGATTGACATAAAATGAATAATAACAAAAAAACGGTAGATTCCATATTGCATTTATATTATTTTTTACATTTATATAGGTGAAGTTAGGATGCTTGTGTTCATAATACATGTTCGTACGTGTCAACCCAGGGCTAAATCTTAGCCCCACCTTTGGGCCTGGGCTAACTTTAGCCCGGACCTTGGCTCCAATTCCCCATATATCTATATGAAATTACTCAAAAGTGAGGTTAACTCAGGGCTAAATATGGCGACGAGATCTGATGCAAGCGGGCCCTAGCCTATAACATATTTTATAAAATATACAACATTTCATCATTTTATTGATAAAATAAGTAGAATATAAGGTAAAATAACAAATATATGTACTTCTAGAATACTTCTTTTAGCAATAAAATGATGAAATATCGTATATTTTACTATAAAAATAAAACTGAAGTGGGTTTCTGCACTACAAAAAAAGTCGGGGCTAACAAGCTCACCCAGGATGAAGCAACCGGCCCTGAGTGTTTTTTACTTTCTCTTACCTCTATATATATATATATATATATATATATATATATATATATATATATATGTTAATATATATAGAGAGAAAGTATTGGATTCATGTCCAAAATTCGAAGGAGATTTTGATGGATATACACGTTTTGAGGTCCCCTGAATCCAAAAAAGTGGTTTTCGCGACATGGTCTGTCTGTCTGTGAACAAAATATCTCAAGATTGAAAAGAGCTAGGAGGTTGAAATTTTATATTTAAGTTAGGGACCCCCTGGGACGTGACACGAAGCTTTTTGAACAAAATCGACCAGAGAGTACTAGTACTTTACAGATGCACTTTTTCAGTTTTTTTTCGATTTTCTCAAAATTCGCTCCAACAATTTTTTTTTAATTCAAAAATCAATTATTTTTTAGATTCTCTTTAAAATGTATATTCTTATTTTGTCATTGAAATCTTCTGAAGACCACTTTACTCTTGTACTCCATAGAAAAGATAGGAGAAAAGGTTGCCATGGTGATAAAATATAAATATTTTCACATATAAATTTTACATCTTGAAAATCGAATGTACCGTACTGTCGCAAACTAAATACATGTCGACACAAAAAATCTGGTGTGACAAGCACAGAACACAACTTCCGATTGCCGAAGGTAAGAGAAAGTTGTGTGCTGTGCGACCAGTCACACCAGATATTGTAATTACTTATTCATATTTAAATAAAAAATACTTTTTGGAATCATCTAAATAAATTAGGCGGACGAAGTATAATATATTTTAATCATGTGAATAATACATAATTTATTAAAATAAATTTCCATCATCAATATCTAATAATACCGTAAATACTAAGAGTTTGTGGACTAAGGATGTATTTAAAAAAAATATTTAATTAGATTGGAGCATGATATTGATATTATGAAATTGACATATTTTATCGAGTTCACCGCATTCCCCCTGGGGATGATAGGAGTAAGCAGTAGGGATTTTCTAAAAATAAATTGAAAAAACCATATAACAAATTAAAATATATAGAAATATATAAAAAATAAAATCGTGATCGGAAATAATAAATAAAATATTCATCATATTTGATTGAAAAACAATCGTCATTTAGCTGTTTTCGATCATTTCTTTATAAAACATTGCTGAATTGATCCCTTGGTAAAAAAAAAGGTCAAAAGTTGAATTTTATGTATGCGAACCCATTGCAAGCAATCAACAAATAGGAAAACAAACTCTTAACTTAAACAAAATAACCAGGAATTTAGTTTATAATTCAAACAAAGCCAATGAACAAAAAAAAAAGAATTTTCTGGAGATGGAAATAAATTCATTAAAAAGATTGGATCAAATCAAAGAAAAGTCACAAAATAAACAGAAAAAAAGTTTGTCTTTTAGAAAAATTTTATTTAAAATAATTTAATATGTAAATGTGTTATTAATTTTCAAACTGAACGATTAAATACTCATGAAATTGAATAAATATCAAGTTTTAGGTCTAGTATCCATCATATAATTCTATGGGCTGCCATAACTAAAACAATAATGATCGGATTTTAATTAAATTTTGTATACAAATTGGACTAGAGCGTTTGATTGTGCGTTTGATATAATTACTAAAGGGAATTCACGAAATTCACTATTAGTGTTTGCTCTAGTTATAAACTCCTATCTTAAAAATTTAATCTGCAACTAAACAAAGTTCGTTAGGATCAAGTTAATGCTAATTTAATTTGATTAATACTATTTATAAGCAATAAACGATCTAAAATCATATTCCAATTTTCATTCATTAAAAAAATTAATCCGATAAGGGAAAATAAATAACTAAATAAAAAATATTTCCCAGGACTTTTATGTTTTAGTCAGCAGCGTAACTAGCCTTTAAGGGCGGGGGAGAGGCCGGGGGGGCGAAGCTCAACTGGGGCGCCGTTTTTTTTTTTAGTAGGCTATACGAATCTCATTTTACCTTTTTATTTTTTTTTTAGTACTCGAATCTCGTTCGGGCTTTTTTTTTTGTAATTTTTCTCCGGATTTGTGATTAAAAATGAATTTATTATGAAATTACAAAAAAAGCCTGAGATTTAGGTAAAATGCCGGAAAGCCGGAGTAAAACCGGATGCGCTAGGCGCCTATGTCGGTATCGAGGGGCGTCAAAGGCTTGATCCGCCTGGGGGCGGGGGGCGCCCCTTTTTGCTCCCACCTGGATACGCTACTTGTTATAGTGACTTATTCAAAAATTCAAAAGAGACAGAGTTCCCACTAACAAACCGAAAAAATGCAATTTAATACAAAATTTAAAAAATAAAAACGAAATAATTACGATACTTTAAAAAAAAAGAAGAGTCTTCCCTGGTTATGAACCTCCCCACACAGCACAAAATATTGCTGGAATGTTGCAGCAATATTGCCAATCTTGCTCAACATTGCAGCAACATTGATCCAATATTTCTGCAATGTTGCAAAAAGGCGGACATAGGAATATTGCAACAATATTGCTGCAATGTTCCTAGCTTGAAATATTGCCGCTGCAATATTGCAGCAATGTTGCCAATATTTTGCAAGATTTGCAATATTCCTGCAATATTAATTGGCAATTTATGCAAGATTCGCAATATTTCTGCAACATTGGTGCAATATTTTGTGCTGTGTGGGCGATAACGACCTTTCTAATTCCTCCAAAATTTACATTATTGTAATATTCAACAAACTAATATATAGATGAAACGTTTCTGGATTTCTTCAATAAGCAAGCAGCAAGTAGTTTTTTCAAATTATTTATTAGACCTATTAAAGTGCCAGGGCCGACTGAAGATGAGATAATATATCTCGAAACGTCTCCGGTGTTGAGAAGCATATAAAGGCTTTTTATTTTGGCTGCACCAAAACCCGCCCTAATTAAAATCAAATATATTCACAGACAATAAATCCTATTTATTAAAAAGTAAAAATAATTTATTACTAAATGAATGATGCATCAGGTCACTAATGAGATCAAGTGGCACTCAATTTCGCTTAGATGAATCAGAAATAAATATTATTTGGAAATAAATTCCTGCTCACACAAAATAATTTTATTCTGCTTAAGAGCGAAAGTGAGTTGTTCTCTCTTGAGATTATATTTAATAAAATTCCTCAACAGTCAATTAGGGGACTGTTTTTAATCAATTCCATCTATTTTTGGAGATCTCTTTTTTAAGATTTAGGCCTAATTTATAAAAAAAAATCTTCTTGACCTGATATATATTTGGAACTTTGTATTTGTAAATGGTAAATTATATTTTCAGTCAGTAAACAACCTTCGAAGAGTCATAAAAGTTGATATTCGGACATTTAATAATTACCCTGTTTGACAAATGATTAATAATGTAAATTGGTATATGAATGAGTGTAATGCACAATTTCTGATTGCTATCACTATTTGACTAATGAAAAATAATTTTTGGTGAAATATTTTAAAGAGGAGATGTCATTTATTGGTCACTCGTCACATTTGTAAAAGTCTTCACATTGTACAACTTTGAGAAATTAAATTAAATTTGAATTTATATAAATATAGTCCAGGTAGCTCTAAAATAATCAAGAATGGAACAAGAGAGACAGGATAGTCTCAGCTAAATGTTCTAGCTGGCGGGGACGATATTATAGTAGAGAAAATGCCTAAATATATTGTAAATGTGTTCCAATTGATGAGAGTGTGACGTTACCCTGGGGTTAAATTCGTTATCGCCGCTCTTCCTAGGGTTTCTTTTACTCTCAAACCACACATCCAGTTCTACTAATCAATAATCGTCCAATATCTGCAAGCTGGATAATTTATTAGCGTGTGAACACTTATTTGCTCATTGCTCTCTAGCAGAGAGAAGCTTACTAAAATCTTGGCGTTCTATTCAGGTTTAATAAATTATACAGTAGTAAGTTTATTAAAAATACATTTGTAATTAATTTTAAATAAAGAGTGGACAACATTGGGGTAACGCCTCCCTAATGGACAGAGTTCAAATTATACATATCCAGTACATAATATGCAAAAAAATTTTATAATTTTGAAAATGAAACCATTTCGGATTCTCTCCCCCTGGTTACCTGCCTGTTGTAGCAGCTTGAATTCTAGTATGGTTTTACAATGGTGAAAAAAAATTTGTGGCTAGTGGAAAATAAAAGGATTTTTACTTTCTCTTACCTCTATATATATTTTAATATATAGAGAGAGAAAGTATTGGATTCATGTCAAAAATTTGATGTCGAGATTTTAATGGATTTACACGTTTTGAGGTCCCCTGAATCCAAAAAAGTGATTTTCGCGACATGGACTGTCTGTGTGTCTGTGAATAGAACGAAAAGAGCTAGGAGGTTGAAATTTTATATTTAAGTTAGGCAGCCCCATGGGACGTGACACGAAGCTTTTGAACAAAATCGGCCAAAAGGTACTAGTACTTTACTGATGTACTTTTTTAGTTTTTTTCGATTTTCTCAAAATTTTCTCTAACGATTTTGTTTAAAATACATAAATCAATTATTTTTTAGATTCTCTTTAAAAGGTATATTCTCATTTTGTCATTGAAATGTTTTGAAGCACACTTTACTCTTGTACTTCATAAGAAAGATAGGGGAAATGGTTGCCATGTTAACAAAATATAAATAAAGGACTTTGTTCAAAATGTTTCACTTGAAACCCACACCGCAATCCCTAAATTTAAAATATAAATATTTTCCCATAGTTTATAAATTTTAAATTTTAATATATCGTCGGAAACTAAATACATGTCGACACGAAAAATCTGGTGTGCAAGCACAGAACACAACTTCCGATTACCGAAGGTAATAGAAAGTTGTGTGCTGTGCAACAGTTACACCAGATTTTTTAATAAGTGTTTTTGTAGGAAATTCTATTTTATTTAGTATTTTTTATATGTAAATTTGAAAATTGTTGGAAAAGTGTTTATTCTCAAGCATTATCTTAAAAGCAATTTTAGCCTATTCTATTTCTAAGTTAATTTTAAATTTAATCTCTTAAAATTGTTGACCATATCTGAATTAAAATAAGATCTTGTTACCTCAAATAGAATAGACGAGAGAAAAAGCAATAATCTTTTTTAACCCCTCTTGGAGTAATTTTAGGGCTAAACGACATTTAATTGAAGGTCAATAGGGGGTGGAAATAGAGGGGGGATAATGAAAATCCAGATGTAATTTGAATCCCGATTAGAAATCTTTCGATCGCCCCTCTCATAGGAGTTCATTTGTTTTTTTAATCGATAAGTTAATTTCACCTCGAGGCACAAAAAAAGTGGAAAAAGAATCGTTTGATTTTAGTGACTCACAAATCTTTTATACTTAATTAACAAATTAAAAGTATCTTGTTTCTCCTTTGTTTTTATGTGCATGTAAAAAGATTGCAAGCATATTTCGTCAAGATTTATAAACATTCTTTACGGAGTAAACAGGAAAACAGGTAAGACAAAATAAGAGCCCTATAGGGAGGGAAATATACATATATTCAAAGAAGAGATGGAGAAGCTCTTATGTGTTTGTAAAGTTATCAAGAAGAATTACGCAGCATTGCCGGGGCGCCATAAAGGAGCTTTGAAGGGAAACAAAGAAAGAAAAAGGAAAAGGGTGCGTCTGCGTCTCCTCCCTTTGAGGGACTTCAGAGCAATCGACTTCCGAGAGTGCGTTCGATTTTTAAACAGGTAAAAAAACAAATCAAGAAATAAATATTCGATTAAGAAATAATTAATCATCAACTTTATAAGAGATTATAATTAATTTTAAATAGTAATTACAGTCTGTACCACAAATGCCTGATCTCGAAATTCAAGCCTTGAGCTTAGTCAATTAGAACTTCTTCTTCTGTCTTCGCCTCACTCCCGCGATGCGGGGTCGGCGGACCTTACTTTTTAAATAAAATAAAAAAGTAGATGAGAAGTGGCTGTAGACTTTGAATTGGGTATAGGAGACTTTGCAGCTAAGGAATTAAATAAAAACTTTTATTTAATTATATATATATGATTTTGAAGGTTTACTTTTGATAAAATTGTTCTGTTATTCGGAACACAAAATAAATATTAAGCATTTATTTTCAGAAAATTTATTAAGGCTGGCGACTGACATATGTTTCAGTTTCGGTCAACTTGCTGACCATCATCAGGCCTAAAAGAATTATAAAACATATTTTTACACGTGATCATAACATTAAAAACGATATCAATATAATTTCAATCAATTTCCGAATAACAGAACAATTTTATCAAAAGTAAACCTTCAAAATCTATATATATATATATATATATATATATATATATATATATATATATATATATATATATATACTTTGGCAGTTTCCGTCATAAAATTTTATTTAATTATTAACCGTCGACTTTTCGGTCGCAAATCACGACCTTCCTCAGGATCTGTGGTCAGATATTTATTTTCAGAAACAAATAGTTTAATATTTATTTATAAACAATGATATAATTTTTTTAAAAATATTTATATTATTTAACATAATGATGAAAGTAGCCTACTTACGATTAATTGTTAGAATACAAGATTAACAGTATTATATTCAATTATCATCGTAAATTATACAATATTTATTTGGGCTATATGTATTAAGAGTGAGTGACTTGCTCGCTTAGGGCTTCTCACAATCAATGGACGGTCATCTCTCCTTGCTTGGGCTAATATAACCAAGAATGTTTATTATATAAATATTATATCATTGTTTATTAATAAATATACTATTTGTTTCTGAAAATAAATGATTTGACCACAGATCCTGAGGAAGGTCGTGATTTGAGACCGAAACGTCGACGGTTAATAATTAAATAAAAAGTTTTTATTTAATTGCTTAGCTGTAAAGTCTCATTTACACATTAAAAAGTAGATCTTTTTCCCTACAAGATGGTGGTATTATGGCTCTTGGTTCCTTCATGCATACCCAATGGCAATGACTATTTTCTTCACATGGTCCAATTATTGATTAGGTTTATATTAGAGTTATATTTTTTTATTTGTTTTAATGTCTTTAAGGCCATTTAGACCACATCGCCTATTTCAAATGATTAGTAGCCAATTCATTGAGTGTTTTTTTTTTTTGCTTGAGACAGGAAGCGATCCC
>JAKCPI010010789.1:0-11273 GCA_023213315.1 Euborellia annulipes
TATATATTAATATATACATAAATGTATGTAATAACATGTAATATTTTGTCAATAGTGATTTGTACAGCTTAGAGAGTGTATACTAGTATTCTTTAAAAATACAATATTTGAATTTCGTGTCAGATTGTATGTAGGGGCGCTGCGATCTCTCAAATGTATATGGCGTGCATATCGGATGCAGCAGCCATCTTGTTTTTCTCAACTAATTCAATTGAGTCACAGAGGTAAAAACCTTTATAATCTTAGCTGAAAGTACCTGAAGAAGGTCACAGAATGAGTGGCCGAAACGTTGTAATTTTTACAAATAAACCACAGTTAAACCGAAAATCAAATTTTTTACCTCTTAAGACTATTTCTGTGTTCAGTAGAAGGCTATACCGTATATTTTATTAATAAGATTTAGTACTGAATGGGTTCCCGGGGGGGGGCTAGGAATAGTAATCAACCACTACACATGACTTCCTTGAAAGTTTGCCAGTTTCTAAAGCCATCTATGAGAATAAAAAATAATGAGAATAAACCTTATCAAAAAAATATTTACTAATATTTCTCACTCTCTTTTGGTGATTAGTGATAATTAATTTATCAAAAAGATTTAATAAAAAAAATTTTTATATATTTTTTATTTTACTGTATTTAATTGTTTTTTTTTTTTTTTTTTTTTTTGAAAAAAATAAATAAGAGAAAGTAAAAAATAAATAATTTAATTATATCATAAGCTTGCGTCAAAAAGAATTTTAAATATTTTAGTATGCTTTAATAAATAAAAAATAGGCATTTGATCTTGAGTGCGTGGTAGCTAAGATCTTGCGTTAAAATCAAATCTCATTTAATAAAAAAAAAGACCGTAGATGCTAAAGTGCAAGATTTTTTTTTTTAATAATTTATTATTAAAGAAGCTTTTCTAGGGCAACGAGATTATTTAAAAATGAATAAAATAATGATTCTGCCGTTTTATACTGATGTTCGAATTCATTTTTCTTTCTCTCTCAGCCTGCTTTGAGAGAACTTCATAATGAGAGTAAATATTGCCATTAATTTTCAAAATAAATAGTAAATTAGTCCAACTATTGATAAAAGAAAAATTTCTATACTCTGGAAAAATTATATTGGTTTTTAAATAATTATAGAAGAGGAATCTCATTTAGAAAAAAAATTTCATAAAAAATGATAAATCTTGTTTATTATTAACAGTGGTAAAATTTAAAAATATTTTTATATATACTAACATATTCATTTCCCCAGGTCATGTGAGCAACTAGCATTGGCGTAGCCTGAAATTTTTGATGGGAGGGGGATCAAGAAATTTTTTTCAAAAATTTAAGATTATTTTAGGGTATTTATAAATCATTTTGGTTTGTTTTTTTAGCTAGAGTAAATTATTATATTTTACTTTCTCTTACCCTATGTGAAATATAGTTTGTATTAAATATCTAGTCATGGCTTGGGTCCCATGGGGGAAGGGGGGTTGAACCCCCAAACACCCCCTGGCTATGCCTATGGCAACTAGTAATTGTTAGAATTCCTATATCAACTCATCAATTATAAAACAAGAATTAAATTTACATAAAAGTATATTTATTCTTTTTTTTTTTTTTTTGATAAATGTAAAATATTTTAAAAAGAAAAACGAAATAGCAAGGCGTTGGAATGAAAAGGGATATTAACGCTGACGAGGCTGGTAAAATGGCATCATCTTAAATGAGGAAAAAGAAAAGAAAGGGGAGGGAGGCAATTTTATTTCTCGTAGCTCAGTTACCTTTTGCCATTTAGCGTTTTGTGTACAAAGAGATGGCAAGATTGCATGCAGCTGGAAAAGGCATATTAACTTGTCATCTGAGAGGTATTTGTCAGTTGACAACGATTGCTTCCCACTTGGATTCTTAAGCTAAAAAACAAATTCTATTCTTCAATCAAATGCCTTAAATAACTTCTATTGAAAATTTAACTAATCATATAAAAATAGTCGGGGAAAGTTTTGGCTTTATCAATCCATAGAGCAAATATACTGTATAATAACAAAAAAAGTTACAGCTAGTTATTCATTTTATATGCCGCACATATTACATATTATTATACGTATTTCTTGTGAATAATTAATTTTAGTTTAATTCAATTAAATTCTTTGTTGAGGAAAAAGTCTAAAAGCGAAACGTAAAGAGACAGATTTTCTTCTAGCAGAATACAGACATTCCTTAAATGGAATGTAGAAAATGTCTTTTTAATCTCAATTTATAATTCCAACCGTATAAAGACATCCAAACAGTGAACATCTTCTACAAATGTATTAACAATTTAGATTAAACAATTATTTTCTTTTTACACTATTATAATGAACAAAATATTGATCAAAAGGAGAATTAAATTTTATTTAGAAAAAACATTAAATGAGATGTTAATATGGGATGGGATGCTTTAATTTCTACTGTAATTCAAAAACAATTGTTTTTATTAAAAGTACTGCTTCACAAAAATGGCAAATATTGATGTTCAAAATATTTTTCTTCTATAATAAAGGATTTTCAATATTAAGATATTGATTGGGGATTATACCTTTTGGGTTTGGAGATTTAAGATGACCATCTTCATTTTCTTCTCATTTATGTACGAATTTCGATTTCCATCAAATTGCGCGAAATTTTAAAATACCTACAATAAAAAAAAAGTTATGAAAGTGTTGTCATAAACAGTGATATTCTTTCCATAGGTAATATTCAAATTATAGACAAGCAATGCAAATAAAAGCACAAATCATGAACAAAAAAAAAAAAAAAAGTAGGATCGTTTTAGAAAAGACGGTGCAAGAGAGATGGCCGCCACACGTTTTCCATATTGACCCGCCTAATAGATAAATATACCAGAGCAAAATATATGAAGGTGATAAAACATGACCAACTGGATTTGGATAGAGCGAACGAATCAAAATCAAGATTTATTCATACGCTATGATCACTATTCTAGGGGAGAGAGAGCTTTTTACTCGCGGTCTATAAATATAAGATATGATCAATGCCCAATGTGAATTTTAAATTTCAAAAAATGAGTAATTTTAATGTGAAAAATGATATATGAAGATCCTAATTTTCATCCCAATAAATTTAAATGGGTATCATTGAAAAAAAAAAAAAAAAAAAAAAACCTATATATTACTAATAGAAATTGATTTAATTTAGCGGATAAAAAAGGTACCGGTACACAATTTTAGATGATTTATATATTCGGTCAGTGGTTTATTTCCGTTCTGGTAATAGTTATATTCAAATAATTAAATAATGTATAGTTCATATTTAAAGAGCCTCTCCCGACTAGAAATTGCTTTGGGAACGCCCAGAGTATACATCTGGACCTCATGGGGTCCCAAGGAGGCATGCCCAATAGGGAAATCCCTATAAGGGCCCAATTAGAACCCAATCGGGAAATCCCCAGGAAAAATAAAATAACTTATAGTCAGTTTCTCCCAATTGGGTTCTGTGTGGGACCTAAACGGGAAATCCCAATATAAAAATAAAAATTTCACGTCTGGAAATTACTTTGGAATCACCCAGCGTATACATCTGGACCTCATAGGGTCCCAAGGAGGCAAGCCCAATAGGGAAATCCCTATAAGGGCCCAATTAGAACCCAATCGGGAAATCCCCAGGAAAAATATAATAACTTATAGTCAGTTTCTCCCAATTGGGTTCTCTGTGGGACCTAAACGGGAAATCCCAATATAAAAATAAAAATTTCACGTCTAGAAATTACTTTGGAATCACCCAGCGTATACATCTGGACCTCATGGGGTCCCAAGGAGGCAAGCCCAATAGGGAAATCCCTATAAGGGCCCAATTAGAACCCAATCGGGAAATTCCCACGACAAATAAAATAACTTATAGTCAGTTTCTCCCAATTGGGTTCTGTGTGGGACCTAAATGGGAAATCCCAACATTAAAATAAAAACTTATACAAAATATTTGCTGTAGTATCTTATTTGGAATAAATAAAATCCAGTGTTCGCGCATGCGTAGATGATGAGGATTGGAGTCGCGAGGCTCAATAGATGTCATTTGTTACATATAACGCATCACTTAATATTTAAAAATTAGAAATTAGGTTTGTTCGTTTCGCTTGTCATTGCAGTATAATTTACACATTTTGCCCTTTCTGTTCGTTTCAAGCTTGAACTTTTCTGCATATTTTTCTACCCAGAACCCAATTGCGCGAAAGTGATTATAAGTTATTTTATTTTTCCTGAGAATTTCCGGATTGGGTTATAATTGGGCCCTTATAGGGAATTCCCTATTCGGCATGCCTCCGACCCAATGGAATTGTGCAGGGCGATCACAGCGCCAAAGCTTTAGTAGATGACCACCTTTCAAACTGTCGCCATTTTCTCTCAATCTCCTTGGAAACATAATTAATATCGAAAAAAA
The DNA here is from genome assembly GCA_023213315.1 of Euborellia annulipes. Taxonomy (NCBI): domain Eukaryota; kingdom Metazoa; phylum Arthropoda; class Insecta; order Dermaptera; family Anisolabididae; genus Euborellia; species Euborellia annulipes. Next base: position 4,413 of record JAKCPI010010789.1, read on the forward strand.
AGCTTGTGATCGTTTGCTGCTATTTTAATTTTAATTTTTTTTTATTTATGTAATCTTTTAATCTATTTAATTCTTTCAATTATATTCATTAGAAATTTTAGACGTAAGAACGCATTGGCCTGAAGAAGCCTCTTTAATTTTGATAAATGAATACAAGGAACATAATATCAACTTTATTTATTAAATGTCCTTTTGAAAGGTAAATAGATAAATTAAAAAAAGATTATAAATTTATAAAATTAATTTATTTATTTTTCACATTTCCAGAGAACTAAAAGAAATTTTTTGCGAAAGGAAAAATATTTTCCCACATGTGATAGCTGATGGTAATACTATAGATATATAGCCAAGGTAAAAAAAATTAATGTGATTTATTTTAGAGATATAAACTTATTTTTACATCCATATCTTTTTAAACAATTTTAGTAACGAATCTCAAGAAATATTGAAATCGACACAAAGAGAAAATGGAATTTTTAAAAAAATTTTAAAGATATGTAATCTTATTCTCAAATTAAAGAAAATTGATATCAAAACAAATATTATTTGATTTATAGAATTATTTGATTTTCCTTTTATTAAGAATTTAATTGAAGCGAAATAGAAATTAATTCACTTTCTTCATCTTGAATTTCCTAATCATCATATGCTAAATCATTTTCAGGCAATGTATTTATTTATTTTTATTTATTTAAGGATCAACTTTATAAAAATGACAACTGAAGGACGGGCCACTTATGGATTTCCCTATGAGGCTAGGAGTTGGGATGCCTCTTTGGGACCTCTTTGGGACTTCCTCATCGGGGCCCAAGTGGGATTGCCCAATTAGGGCCAGATTGGCTTTTGCGTGACATCCCTGTGGGATCTTTATGGGGCCACATAGGGATTTCCCTATGAGGCTAGGGGATGGGGTGCCTCTTTGGGACCTCTTTGGGACTTCCTCATCGGGGCCCAAGTGGGATTGCCCAATTAGGGCCAGATTGGCTTTTGCGTGACATCCCTGTGGGATCTTTATGGGGCCACATAGGGATTTCCCTATGAGGCTAGGGGATGGGGTGCCTCTTTGGGACCTCTTTGGGACTTCCTCATCGGGGCCCAAGTGGGATTGCCCAATTAGGGCCAGATTGGTTTTTGCGTGACATCCCAATGTACGTCCCTAATGGGCAACCCAATGAGGCCCCAATAGGTCTCACATTAAAATTTCTAGTCGGGCTAAGGTCGAAAGACAAAATGTCTTCGACAAATTTTCATTTTTTACTTTCTCTTACCTATATATATATATATGTTTATATACTGGGACGTGACACGAAGCTTTTGAACAAAATCGGCCAAAGAGTACTAGTACTTTACTGATGTAGTTTTTTCGATTTTCCCAAAATTCGCTTCAACGATTTTGATTAAAATTCAAAAATCAATTATTTTTTAGATTCTTTTTAAAATGTATATTCTTATTTTGTCATTGAAATCTTCTGAAGACCACTCATTCACACAGTCTTTTCGGCAACTTAGGCCATTTAAAACTTTAAACGATATCCGTTATTGATTATTATACATATTTGGGTTCAGGCATTCTTATTTAAGCCATTTGGTATCCAAATGTCTTAAATAAAATCTTCGGATATATATAATAACATACATGACACGAAATAAATTATAAAAAATCTGGTGTGACAAGCATATAATACAACTTTCAATTACCGAAGGTAAAAGAAAATTGTATTAAAAGTGCTGTGCGACCAGTCACACCAGATTTTTTATAATTTATTTCGTGTCATGTATGTTATTTTATTTATTAAAACTATCAGACATACTCGTATGTCGATTGTCATTAAAATAAGAGAGGAAATAAACATTTTTATGTAAAAATTTTATGAAAAAATAAAAAATCATTACTCTCAGTAAATCATTTTTACCTATATTTTAATCTTTATAAATTTATGAATTTTATATTTACATATAAAAAAAGACACATTATGGGGACATTATGAGTATTTAGGATTTGGCGGGGACGGACGGCTTAATTGCTTTTACAATTTTATTAATTTAATAAGTCGTATATTTTTGTCAACATGTTTTAATTTTTTTTTCCCCTATCTTAATAAACATAAAAGAACTGTGTGTGGACAACAAACAAAGCATTGAATTGTAATGGATGTTAAATATAAAATATCCTAAAGATAATTCTAATACAAAAAAAAAAATAAATAAATAACAATATGACTTTATTCATTATAGCATATTTGTTTTTTAATGTGATTAAAATAATTTATGGGTGTAATTAGAGAGAAATATTTAATTTTCATTTATCACATGTAGAAATATATATGTATATTAAATCAATAACGGTTATCGTCTAAAGTCTTAGGCGTCGTTCACACTGGGGCGATATTATCGCTAGCGATTGTTGCTAACGATATGTCGGAGCGACATATCGCAAGGGGGGGTTCACACTAGCGCGACAGTCGTATGCGATAAATAGGTGATGAGAGGCTTGTTCTCTCTTTTCAGTCATTGATCAAAGGCAATGTGATTGTAATAATAATACCAAAAATGTAAAAAAAAAGTTTCTGATTAAAAGGAATAAAATGAAAAATAAAGATTAAAAATATTATAGGCCTATTTCTTTTTTTTTTTTTTTTTTAATATAAAAAACATTCACACTTTTTTAACATTCACACTCACACTCACACACACATTCACACAGTCTTTTCGGCAACTCAGGCCATTTAAGACTTTGACGATAACCGTTGTAAGTAATATATAAATTGTAGGTTCAGGCATTTCTATTTAAGCCATCTGGTATCCAAATGGCTTAAATAAAATCATCGGAGCCTATTTCTTTAATTTGAAAAAGGTATATAGCTGAGTGTTGATAATCAAATAGGTAGAAAGAATGAGCAAAGCAGCTAGTTTATATTTCAATTTATTAATAAACCAGGGCCGACGTTTCGGTCACATATGGGACCATATTCAGCTAATGTCTGAAAATATATATAATCCTCGACAAGTTATTTTGGGTATACACAATTGCACGTAGCTCAATCATGATAATGCCCCAAATTCTACTATTATTATTATTATTATTAGTGAAGTCATTCAATCTCTATCCATGGTATGATAATAATAAAATTTGAGGCTTTATCATGATTGAGCTACGTGGAATTGTGTATGCCCAATATAACTTAGCGAGGATTATATATATTTTCAGACATTAACCTGGCCCTGAAGATTGTCCCATATGTGACCGAAACGTCGGCCCTGCTTTATTAATAAATTGAAATGTTAACTAGCTGCTTTGCTCATTCTTTCTACCTATTTGATTATTTCTTGAATATTTATGGAAAGAAGAATAAATTTATTTATAAAAATATTTATTTATTACACATCAATTTATTTAAAAAAATTTGAATTTTTACTCTCAAAATTAGAATATTGTTTTTAACTTAGTTAGTAGTTTTTTAAGTTTAAAATATTTTTTATAATCTGAAAATAAGATTAAGGTAATATCATAAAATATTCAAAATTTAAATGTCAAAAAAATTTTATATAAAATAATTAATTACCTTATGAGTATAAGATTTCATTTTTTTTTTTAAGTTTTTAACTCCTTTTTAAGAAAATTGGCCGAGAATAAAGCTATCTAATATTTATATTTATTTTATTTATGAAATCTCCCTTAGTTGACATGTGTTCTCTCTTGGCTGCCATGTTTTAATTTAATTTTATCGCGGCGATAGTCGCGCCGGGCGATAGCAAGCAGCAGCGATGCCGATATCTCGCGTGTCGCTGGGAGAGATATCGCGCATGTGTGAACCCTTTTTATCGCCCCCATTCAGATTCCATTGAATCAGCTGGTGCGGGTCGCTCGCGACTATCGCTAGCAACAATCGCTAGCGATAATATCGCCCCAGTGTGAACGGCCCCTTAAATGGCCTGAGTTGCCGAAAAGACAGTGTGAATGTGTGTGCGAGTGTGAGTGTGAATGAGAAAAAGTGTGAATGTTTAAAAAAAAAAAAAAATTTGTATTAGTTTAAAAAATAAATGAAAACAAATGAAAAGAAAAATTCCCAAATTTATGAATATGATTTGAACAAAATTCGAAGAATATTTAATTTATCCCTCGTCAGCTAGCAGATGAATAATTAAAATGACAATTCTATTTCCAATCCCATAGAATTGAATTCAGGGGGGTAAAATTTTCATGAATAAATAATATTGTAAAATTATTTTTTTATTTTCATTTTTCGTAAAATCCATTTTTAACACATTATTATTTATACTAATTTAAAAAGATCTGATAGTGTCACTTTATTTTTATTATTTTATTCGTACATTTTATAAATAAACTAAATATTCGATGCCATCATTCTAAAAAAACTGAAAAAGTGCATCAGTAAAATAGTAGTATTCTTTGAACCATTTTTTTCCCATTGGAGTTTTTAGACAATTTTTATCGTTATAAAATATATCTTTATAAAATTCGTCTAACCAAAACAAAATAAATACAAAATTAAGACAATAACAAAACAAGATAATTACAAGCGTAATTAGTGGCTGTAGATATTTAGTAAAGGATGTATGGAGGCAGAGGCAGCCAATAAAAAATGCTCTGATGTTTTCAACAATCAGCTAGAAACGTTTCGGTTAATTTATAACAATAACAACACCATGTAGAGATTACAAAAAAACAATGCTCTGTCGAATTAAAATCAATTATCCCACCCAAAGTCACATATACACGGAACACAAGGGAGGCATCGTCCAAGCATCCCTAGGCTGTTCAGATCACGACTAACAGATCTAGTCAATCAATGAAGTACGTGGCTGTTGATTTATGCACAAGGAAGGAAGCAGGTGCAGCCAAAATTAAAGCCTCCGATTTTGTTACAATTAATGAGACGTTTCGAGAAAACTTTATTTCCTCATCATCAGTGAGAATGATTCTCAACTGTTCAGTGAGAATGATTCTCACTGAACAAGTCAATGAATAACACACCCATAAGGCTTTAATTTTGGCTGCACCTGCTTCCTTCCTTGTGAAGATCTAGTCAATTCCAATCTTCTTTTGTCCCCATGACCTCCCGTGAATGGAACAAGCTACCTGCGTCTATCTTCCCCAAAACCTAGAATCTTTAGACTTTCAAGTCTAATCTCAACAGGCATCTTCTCAGTTCCCGCAGTTCAATCTTGAGTTCCTCTTTTATGTTTCTTTTTTTTTTTTTTGAAAATGTAAACCTTGTATACTACAAGAGGTGAAAAAATCATGAGAAGTTTATATTATTTTAAATAAATTTATTATGACTATTGCGCATGAATTGTCACTTAAATTTTTCCAACATAACTGCAGTTCTAGTTATTTTGTCCTAGTGGGAAATAAAATTTGGGATCATAATCATGCTTTTAATGATATTTATTTTATACACTATGGATGTAAATATATGTTTTTTTGCGATATGAATTAGCTCATAAAAAGTCTCTCTTAGGTTGAAAAGAGGAATTTTTAAGATCAATTTGTGTAGGGATGCTGTGTTTGCTTCTTTTATGGATCGCGATGTATTTTTTATTCTAGTTTTCATGGCATTATGATGATGTATGCTTTTCCAGGCCGAGAAGGGAAACTCACCCTCCCTCACACAAACACACACACACCTTTATATTTACATGTATTCAAAACAACAACACATGTGAGAGAGAGAGTATGTAAAGCCAAGATGCTTTTTGCCTATTTGCTGAAAGCTACAATGCATACTAACAAAACATTTCTTTATTAAGCATCGTTGCAAACCGAATGTTTTCGGAGTAGAAAAAAAATATTTGTAAGCATATAAATCAGTGTGGTGTGCATGAGTCCATTCATTAATTTAGGTGCAATAGCTAATAAGTCTTTGAATTGATAATTATTATAATTATTGCTGGACTAAATAACAAAAGAACTTTATAATTTAATCAAATCGTTCATTTTAAAATTCTATCAAATATTACAAAATAAAACCAAATGTAGTGGTTAGCATGTTGGCCATTTGTTCCAAGGGTCGCGAATTTATGAGATCAAAAGAAATTTATTGATTATGATTTCTTGCTCTACATCTCTTTCATAGTTTTGAAAAAATAATTTAATTATAATTAATAACATGAAGAAAAATAATATTTTTTATAAAAGCAAGAATTAATTATTTATGGAAAACGAGAAATCAAGTATTTTCAAGGGTTTTCTTGGAACGGTATTTATTAGCCCTTTTAAATTAAAGGTTCCATTTAGGATGTTAGGGTAAAGCAGAAAGGCAGCCCAATAGGTATAAGGCAGGGGAGAAAAGGGCTGTTTCTCCCGTCTGGCGCTTCATAACATCAACTTACACGCACGAATTCCCTATCTTCTATTCCTCCACTCCACTCTAATGAAAATTACGACCAAAGCAGTGGCCAGAAATTGTGGAAACATTTTTGCTAACTCAATTAGACAATAGATGGCTATATTAAATTTCAAATGCCATCATTTACATACAAGCATTTTATTAGTTTATAAATGAAAAATATCGAAGCGTTGAAAAAGGGATTAGATTTGACCATTGAATTGCAATTTTAATTGAGTTCTTCAGGGTGACCAAGGATCTAAGTGGAATTGGGAAGTTTGGTACTTCTTTTATTAAGAAACTAGCTTACAAGCGCTCGCTACGCTTCGCTGCTCTACGCTTCGCTCACACTTGCAAGCTAGCTGGGGGCGAAGCCCCCGAGGCCCTCCACTGTGGCACATTCGGTAAAGCAATTTCAGATGTAATGAGTGAGAAAGTTATATATCATAAATAAAAGTAATTCAGCCTTATTTAGGCCTATAATAATATATTCTCATTAGTATGCAATAAA
>JAKCPI010010790.1:0-14583 GCA_023213315.1 Euborellia annulipes
CCGACCTTTGGTGCACTCAAACACACACCTCAACCTCAACAGGCCTCTGGCCGTACTATAGGCGCCGACTCCATGGGGCCCAAGAAGCTCGAGCCCCCTCTCCCCATTGTTGAGCGAAGAGGGGCCCAGCCCCCCAGAAAAAAAAAACGTTTCACTATCGTTAAAAAGGTTAATCAGGGCAAAATCTTAAAAACAGCCCCTGCGTCAAATCATATTTAGGTCGGCGCCCATGGGCGAGCACCCACTTTCCGGCACCCTGTGAACTTACTTTTATTTCTTATCTCTAATTCCTCCTCCTTCATTCATTTTTTAGTTAATGAACTATTCCTAGTTCCACCCGGCGGTAGCCTACAAATAAATGTCGGAAATTGTAAAAGCCTAAGGTTCGATCTTACACTAAACCCCCTAAATTCAGGCTATTGGTCTTAAGGTGGCTTCACACGTAACTGCAAACTTGACAATCATGCATGTGCTATCTTTTTGTGCCAGCATGCACAAATTCCCTTCGGCATCATACAGCACAAGCATGATTGTACAAAACAGCTTATGCCGAAAATTAACCTAAAAATGTCAAACTCAGAAGGTTATTATTTATTCAAAGATAACAACAAATACTCGCTTTAAACAAAGTCACAATAAAAATATTAATATTTAAATTGAAATTTAAATGAATTAATATAAAATTTATATTAAATAAATATCAAGAAGTCTATAAAATGGCGGAGAGTTTTGCTTGCGCAAATAAGCTTGTGCATGATTAAAATTCAATCAAGCATCAAGCGGCTTGCACAATTAAAATTCACCTACAGACGCTACAGTTTTCTTGTACAAAAAGATTGCAATTTAAAATTAAAAAAAAAAATCTTCAATAATAAATGTATGCTTATATAGGCCTATATATTTTTTTTTAATTATTTCAATAAATTTAATATTATTATTTTTCTTAAAGTAATATAGATAGAAAGCAATCAGGTGGTAATATAAGGGGTTGGAGTAATCCACGGAAGATAAATCACGTACCCTCTGACACTCTGAAAATGGCCCATGCCTCTCCCCTCCCCCTAAAGAGAAGAAACTCTAATATCACAGCACCGAGTTTCAAATAACCAACGGAGGGACACAGAGCAGCTAACTAATAAATAAATGGGGTACGAGGGAAAAAAAACAGCAACACATTATTTATAATTTTTTTCTTCTTTAGGAACATTATAATTTATTTGAAACATAGATTCTATTTTTTTCGTTTTCAATAAAGACACTATAACTTTGAGAATTTTATTTTAATAGTAATATATTAATGTTTGATATGATAGATATTAAAAGATATAAAAATAATAAAAAAAAATTAAAAGCAGAAGTAAAAAATTTTAGAGACCACCCTGAGCCATTATTTTACTTATATATAAAAATGAATCATTAGTTATTTATATATTCCAATATAAATTACTCCGTTTAAAAGAACTTAGATGTTGAACACATGAGAGTTTTTGGATAATGGAGGAGGGATGATAGTAAGCCGACCAATCACCGCACACCCTAGGCGTTTGTAAGAAAGTCAAATCAAAAAGGGAAAAGCTACATTTATTGAATAAATAGGTAATAAATGTAACATTTCTGAATAAATTAATATTTAAAAAATCATAATAATCAATAATATTGCAATTTTTTTCATAAAATCATTTTTTAATGATAAAATTATTTTCAATTTATATATAAATGTGATGGATTATTAAGATAGAGGATTTAAATTAGAAATTTTAACAAAGACCTGAAAAAAAAAATCGAATAATTATTTTTGGCCATAAACATAAAAACCTTAGGGAATTAATTGTCATGGGGGTCGAATATAATGTCTATGTACTCTTTTGTGGCGCTCGAGGATTTAAGGGATTTCCCCGAAACTTTAAAGCCATAATTGGTGGTACTTTGTGGATGGCCGCTGGGGAGCCAACTAACTAAAGGTATATAGCTATACGGTACTTTAATATAAGGAGGGAAAAAGAGGGAAAAATATTTATTAAAGTTTTGACTCTATTATATTAATTTAATTATTTAACTTTCAATCAAAAAGAAATATTATTTTTAAAATAAATTTTCAATTCTATAAATGAAAGAGATGTGAATATAATTATAGAATTTTTCATTTTTTATATTTTTTTTAAATTAGTCGTTTATTTTGAAAGTGTTATTGGGAGATATTTATGTGCTAAACGAACATACCAAATGTATAAATAATGTAGAAAAAACTACCCTAACGATTTTTGAGTCCCTCCTAATTCAATCTCAAATCTATATGATGCCTATTGTTATATTTATTTAATTAATTTGCATTTTTTTCCTCTCCTCTGTTTCAATTTCCAAATTTGTTTTCACTCATTGGTTGAATTGATTCTAAAGAAGTGAAGAAATAAAAACACTAACAAATACGATCTTGTGAATCAACGAAATTACTTTTCTTATTAAAATTCTTTAAAAAAATAAAACAATACTTAAATTAAAAAAAAAGATAATAAAATAGTTTGTTATTATATAAATTTGCATATATATTAATTTTTCCATAATAAAAAAAAATTTCTAATTACTTTTATATAAAATTTTATCTTTTGGCAAAGTAATTTATATCTTTAATAAAGAAACGTATAAAATAAATTATAAACAAATTCAACCGTATGTTATATTAAATTCAAAAATTGTATATACTGGAAGAAATAGGAGTGTAACGCCTTTAACAGCCGGCTGGGTTTCTTCATCCATGGCCAAGTGGCTGGCCCTTGGAGTATAAGAGACCTATACTTGTAATGAAGTATAAGAGACTTATACTTGTAATTAAGAAACCCTATTGAGTACTATTATTATTAAAAATAAATATTTGTTTTATTTATTATACCTTTTAAGTCTAATTTTGGAGTTTAGGCTTTCACATTTGTTATCATTAGTAAAAGAATTTGATTTTCGGTTTAACGGTGGTTTATTTGTAAAAATTACAACGTTTCGGCCACTCATTCTGTGAACGATGTATATATTAATATATACATAAATGTATGTAATAACATGTAATATTTTGTCAATAATAATTTGTACAGTTTAGAGAGTGTATACTAGTATTCTTTAAAAATACAATATTTGAATTTCGTGTCAGATTGTATGTAGGGGCGCTGCGATCTCTCAAATGTATATGGCGTGCATATCGAGATGCAGCAGCCATCTTGTTTTTCTCAACTAATTCAATTGAGTCACAGAGGTAAAAACCTTTATAATCTTAGCTGGAAAGTACCTGAAGAAGGTCACAGAATGAGTGGCCGAAACGTTGTAATTTTTACAAATAAACCACAGTTAAACCGAAAATCAAATTCTTTTACCTCTTAAGACTATTTCTGTGTTCAGTAGAAGGCTATACCGTATATTTTATTAATAAGATTTAGTACTGAATGGGTTCCCGGGGGGGGGGGGGGGGGCTAGGAATAGTAACAACCACTACACATGACTTCCTTGAAAGTTTGCCAGTTTCTAAAGCCATCTATGAGAATAAAAAATAAGGAGAATAAACCTTATCAAAAAAATATTTACTAATATTTCTCACTCTCTTTTGGTGATTAGTGATAATTAATTTATCAAAAAGATTTAATAAAAAAATTTTTATATATTTTTTATTTTACTGTATTTAATTGTTTTTTTTTTTTTTTTTTTTTTTTTTTGAAAAAAATAAATAAGAGAAAGTAAAAAATAAATAATTTAATTATATCATAAGCTTGCGTCAAAAAGAATTTTAAATATTTTAGTATGTTTTAATAAATAAAAAAATAGGCATTTGATCTTGAGTGCGTGGTAGCTAAGATCTTGCGTTAAAATCAAATCTCATTTAATAAAAAAAAGACCGTAGATGCTAAAGTGCAAGATTTTTTTTTTTTAATAATTTATTATTAAAGAAGCTTTTCTAGGGCAACGAGATTATTTAAAAATGAATAAAATAATGATTCTGCCGTTTTATACTGATGTTCGAATTCATTTTTCTTTCTCTCTCAGCCTGCTTTGAGAGAACTTCATAATGAGAGTAAATATTGCCATTAATTTTCAAAATAAATAGTAAATTAGTCCAACTATTGATAAAAGAAAAATTTCTATACTCTAGAAAAATTATATTGGTTTTTAAATAATTATAGAAGAGGAATCTCATTTAGAAAAAAAAATTTTCATAAAAAATGATAAATCTTGTTTATTATTTACAGTGGTAAAATTTAAAAATATTTTTATATATACTAACGTATTCATTTCCCCAGGTCATGTGAGCAACTAGCATTGGCGTAGCCTGAAATTTTTGATGGGAGGGGATCAAGAAATTTTTTTCAAAAATTTAAGATTATTTTAGGGTATTTATAAATCATTTTGGTTTGTTTTTTTAGCTAGAGTAAATTATTATATTTTACTTTCTCTTACCCTATGTGAAATATAGTTTGTATTAAATATCTAGTCATGGCTTGGATCCCATGGGGGAGGGGGGGTTGAACCCCCAAACACCCCCTGGCTATGCCTATGGCAACTAGTAATTGTTAGAATTCCTATATCAACTCATCAATTATAAAACAAGAATTAAATTTACATAAAAGTATATTTATTCTTTTTTTTTTTTTGATAAATGTAAAATATTTTAAAAAGAAAAACGAAATATCAAGGCGTTAGAATGAAAAGGGATATTAACGCTGACGAGGCTGGTAAAATGGCATCATCTTAAATGAGGAAAAAGAAAAGAAAGGGGGAGGGAGGCAATTTTATTTCTCGTAGCTCAGTTACCTTTTGCCATTTAGCGTTTTGTGTACAAAGAGATGGCAAGATTGCATGCAGCTGGAAAAGGCATATTAACTTGTCATCTGAGAGGTATTTGTCAGTTGACAACGATTGCTTCCCACTTGGATTCTTAAGCTAAAAACAAATTCTATTCTTCAATCAAATGCCTTAAATAACTTCTATTGAAAATTTAACTAATCATATAAAAATAGTCGGGGAAAGTTTTGGCTTTATCAATCCATCGAGCAAATATATAATTACAAAAAAAGTTACAGCTAGTTATTCATTTTATATGCCGCACATATTACATATTATTATACGTATTTCTTGTGAATAATTAATTTTAGTTTAATTCAATTAAATTCTTTGTTGAGGAAAAAGTCTAAAAGCGAAACGTAAAGAGACAGATTTTCTTCTAGCAGAATACAGACATTCCTTAAATGGAATGTAGAAAATGTCTTTTTAATCTCAATTTATAATTCCAACCGTATAAAGACATCCAAACAGTGAACATCTTCTACAAATGTATTAACAATTTAGATTAAACAATTATTTTCTTTTTACACTATTATAATGAACAAAATATTGATCAAAAGGAGAATTAAATTTTATTTAGAAAAAACATTAAATGAGATGTTAATATGGGATGGGATGCTTTAATTTCTACTGTAATTCAAAAACAATTGTTTTTATTAAAAGTACTGCTTCACAAAAATGGCAAATATTGATGTTAAAAATATTTTTCTTCTATAATAAAAGATTTTCAATATTAAGATATTGATTGGGGATTATACCTTTTGGGTTTGGAGATTTAAGATGACCATCTTTATTTTCTTCTCAAATTTATGTACGAATTTCGATTTCCATCAAATTGCGCGAAATTTTAAAATACCTACAATAAAAAAAAAAGTTATGAAAGTGTTGTCATAAACAGTGATATTCTTTCCATAGGTAATATTCAAATTATAGACAAGCAATGCAAATAAAAGCACAAATCATGAACAAAAAAAAAAAAAAAAAAAAAAAAAGTAGGATCGTTTTAGAAAAGACGGTGCAAGAGAGATGGCCGCCACACGTTTTCCATATTGACCCGCCTAATAGATAAATATACCAGAGCAAAATATATGAAGGTGATAAAACATGACCAACTGGATTTGGATAGAGCGAACGAATCAAAATCAAGATTTATTCATACGCTATGATCACTATTCTAGGGGAGAGAGAGCTTTTTACTCGCGGTCTATAAATATAAGATATGATCAATGCCCAATGTGAATTTTAAATTTCAAAAAATGAGTAATTTTAATGTGAAAAATGATATATGAAGATCCTAATTTTCATCCCAATAAATTTAAATGGGTATCATTGAGAAAAAAAAAAAAAAAAAAAACCCTATATATTACTAATAGAAATTGATTTAATTTAGCGGATAAAAAAGGTACCGGTACACAATTTTAGATGATTTATATATTCGGTCAGTGGTTTATTTCCGTTCTGGTAATAGTTATATTCAAATAATTAAATAATGTATAGTTCATATTTAAAGAGCCACTAATGTCGAAAGACAAAATGTCTTCGACAAATGCTTCTCCTTTTGTTTTTATTTTCTTCCTGGCTGCATGTGACTATTGGTCATTATAGGTCTTTGGACCTTATGCACCCATTCCAAAAAAAAAAAATTTCATTTTTTACTTTCTCTTACCTATATATATATGTTTATATACTGGGACGTGACACGAAGCTTTTGAACAAAATCGGCCAAAGAGTACTAGTACTTTACTGATGTACTTTGTCAGTTTTAACGATTTTCCCAAAATTCGCTCCAACGATTTTGATTAAAATTCAAAAATCAATTATTTTTTAGATTCTTTTTAAAATGTATATTCGTCATTGAAATCTTCTGAAGACCACTTTACTCTTGTACTTTTTTTTTTTTTTTTAAACATTCACACTTTTTTCTCATTCACACTCACATTCACACAGTCTTTTCGGCAACTTAGGCCATTTAAGACTTTAAACTAGGGTCCGACCGAAACAAGATTTTCAGCCGAAACCGAATATTCGGCCTCAACCTTAGTTTCGGCCGAAACCGTAACCGAAACTTGTATTTCCTATAAAATTTTTTTTCATTTTACCTTTTTTTTTTTTTTTGAATTTTTTTTCCCCTCCCGTGAAAATCATTTTACCTTTTTTTTAGGGAGACTAAAATTTTTTTCTCCCTCAAGTGCAATTTATTTGACCTTTTTTTTTTGCATGCGAGTCTCATCCCATTTTTTCAGACTCTGGTTTCGGCCGGCCGAAAGGTTCGGCCACTTTTTGGCCGAAACCGAAACTACGGCCGAAACCATGATTTTTGGCCGAAACTGGCTGAAACCGTAACCGAAACCGAATATTCGGTCGGTTCCTACTTTAAACGATATCCGTTATTGATTATTATACATATTTGGGTCCAGGCATTCTTATTTAAGCCATTTGGTATCCAAATGCCTTAAATAGAATCTTCGGACTGCCTGGGGTCCGAACCCGCGACCTTCGGTATAGAAGCTACCAACTACTCCAAGCCCCGTGGGCTACTCTTGTACTTCATAGAAAAGATAGGAGAAATGGTTCCCATGGTAACAAAATATAAATATTTTCCCATACTTATAAATTTTACTTTTGAATTCAAATGTTCCGAACAGTCGGGAACTAAATATATGTCGACACAAAAAATCTGGCGTGACAAGCATATAATACAACTTTCAATTACCGAAGGTAAAAGAAAATTGTATTAAAAGTGCTGTGCGACCAGTCACACCAGAATTTTTATAATTTATTTCGTGTCATGTAGATCTATGTTATTTTATTTATTAAAACTATCAGACATACTCGTATGATTGTCATTAAAATAAGAGATGAAATAAACATTTTTATGTAAAAATTTTATGAAAAAATAAAAAATCATCACTCTCAGTAAATCATTCTTACCTATATTTTAATCTTTATAAATTTATGAATTTTATATTTACATATAAAAAAAGACACATTATGGGGACATTATGAGTATTTAGGATTTGGCGGGGACGGACGGCTTAATTGCTTTTACAATTTTATTAATTTAATAAGTCGTATATTTTTGTCAACATGTTTTAATTTTTTTTCCCCCCTATCTTAATAAACATAAAAGAACTGTGTGTGGACAACAAACAAAGCATTGAATTGTAATGGATGTTAAATATAAAATATCCTAAAGATAATTCTAATACAAAAAAAAAAAATAATAAATAACAATATGACTTTATTCATTATAGCATATTTGTTTTTTAATGTGATTAAAATAATTTATGGGTGTAATTAGAGAGAAATATTTAATTTTCATTTATCACATGTAGAAATATATATGTATATTAAATCAATAACGGTTATCGTCTAAAGTCTTAAATGGCCTGAGTTGCCGAAAAGACAGTGTGAATGTGTGTGCGAGTGTGAGTGTGAATGAGAAAAAGTGTGAATGTTTAAAAAAAAAACATATTTTGTATTAGTTTAAAAATAAATGAAAACAATTGAAAAGAAAAATTCCCAAATTTATGTATATGATTTGAACAAAATTCGAAGAATATTTAATTTATCCCTCGTCAGCTAGCAGATGAATAATTAAAATGACAATTCTATTTCCAATCCCATAGAATTGAATTCAGGGGGTAAAATTTTCATGAATAAATAATATTGTAAAATTATTTTTTTATTTTCATTTTTCGTAAAATCCAGTTTTAACACATTATTATTTATACTAATTTAAAAAGATCTGATAGTGTCACTTTATTTTTATTATTTTATTCGTACATTTTATAAATAAACTAAATATTCGATGCCATCATTCTAAAAAAAACTGAAAAAGTGCATCAGTAAAATAGTAGTATTCTTTGAACCATTTTTTTCCCATTGGAGTTTTTAGACAATTTTTATCGTTATAAAATATATCTTTATAAAATTCGTCTAACCAAAACAAAATAAATACAAAATTAAGACAATAACAAAACAACATAATTACAAGCGTAATTAGTGGCTGTAGATATTTAGTAAAGGATGTATGGAGGCAGAGGCAGCCAATAAAAAATGCTCTGATGTTTTCAACAATCAGCTAGAAACGTTTCGGTTAATTTATAACAATAACAACACCATGTAGAGATTACAAAAAAACAATGCTCTGTCGAATTAAAATCAATTATCCCACCCAAAGTCACATATACACGGAACACAAGGGAGGCATCGTCCCAGCATCCCTAGGCTGTTCAGATCACGACTAACAGATCTAGTCAATCAATGAAGTACGTGGCTGTTGATTTATGCACAAGGAAGGAAGCAGGTGCAGCCAAAATTAAAGCCTCCGATTTTGTTACAATTAATGAGACGTTTCGAGAAAACTTTATTTCCTCATCATCAGTGAGAATGATTCTCAACTGTTCAGTGAGAATGATTCTCACTGAACAAGTCAATGAATATCACACCCATAAGGCTTTAATTTTGGCTGCACCTGCTTCCTTCCTTGTGCAGATCTAGTCAATTCCAATCTTCTTTTGTCCCCATGACCTCCCGTGAATGGAACAAGCTACCTGCGTCTATCTTCCCCAAAACCTAGAATCTTCAGACTTTCAAGTCTAATCTCAACAGGCATCTTCTCAGTTCCCGCAGTTCAATCTTGAGTTCCTCTTTTATGTTTCTTTTTTTTTTTGAAAATGTAAACCTTGTATACTACAAGAGGTGAAAAAATCATGAGAAGTTTATATTATTTTAAATAAATTTATTATGACTATTGCGCATGAATTGTCACTTAAATTTTTCCAACATAACTGCAGTTCTAGTTATTTTGTCCTAGTGGGAAATAAAATTTGGGATCATAATCATGCTTTTAATGATATTTATTTTATATACTATGGATGTAAATATATGTTTTTTTGCGATATGAATTAGCTCATAAAAAGTCTCTCTTAGGTTGAAAAGAGGAATTTTTAAGATCAATTTGTGTAGGGATGCTGTGTTTGCTTCTTTTATGGATCGCGATGTATTTTTTATTCTAGTTTTCATGGCATTATGATGATGTATGCTTTTCCAGGCCGAGAAGGGAAACTCACCCTCCCTCACACAAACACACACACACCTTTATATTTACATGTATTCAAAACAACAACACATGTGAGAGAGAGAGTATGTAAAGCCAAGATGCTTTTTGCCTATTTGCTGAAAGCTACAATGCATACTAACAAAACATTTCTTTATTAAGCATCGTTGCAAACCGAATGTTTTCGGAGTAGAAAAAAAAAAAATATTTGTAAGCATATAAATCAGTGTGGTGTGCATGAGTCCATTCATTAATTTAGGTGCAATAGCTAGTAAGTCTTTGAATTGATAATTATTATAATTATTGCTGGACTAAATAACAAAAGATCTTTATAATTTAATCAAATCGTTCATTTTAAAATTCTATCAAATATTACAAAATAAAACCCAATGTAGTGGTTAGCATGTTGGCCATTTGTTCCAAGGGTCGCGAATTTATGAGATCAAAAGAAATTTATTGATTATGATTTCTTGCTCTACATCTCTTTCATAGTTTTGAAAAAATAATTTAATTATAATTAATAACATGAAGAAAAATAATATTTTTTATAAAAGCAAGAATTAATTATTTATGGAAAAAGAGAAATCAAGTATTTTCAAGGGTTTTCTTGGAACGGTATTTATTAGCCCTTTTAAATTAAAGGTTCCATTTTGGATGTTAGGGTAAAGCAGAAAGGCAGCCCAATAGGTATAAGGCAGGGGAGAAAAGGGCTGTTTCTCCCGTCTGGCGCTTCATAACATCAACTTACACGCACGAATTCCCTATCTTCTATTCCTCCACTCCACTCTAATGAAAATTACGACCAAAGCAGTGGCCAGAAATTGTGGAAACATTTTGCTAACTCAATTAGACAATAGATGGCTATATTAAATTTCAAATGCCATCATTTACATACAAGCATTTTATTAGTTTATAAATGAAAAATATCGAAGCGTTGAAAAAGGGATTAGATTTGACCATTGAATTGCAATTTTAATTGAGTTCTTCAGGGTGACCAAGGATCTAAGTGGAATTGGGAAGTTTGGTACTTCTTTTATTAAGAAACTAGCTTACAAGCGCTCGCTACGCTTCGCTGTCTCTACGCTTCGCTGCTCTACGCTTCGCTCACACTTGCAAGCTAGCTGGGGCGAAGCCCCCCAGGCCCTCCACTGTGGCACATTCGGTAAAGCAATTTCAGATGTAATAAGTAAGAAAGTTATATATCATAAATAATAGTAATTCAGTCTTATTTAGGCCTATAATATATTCTCATTAGTATGCAATAAATACTAATTTAAAAATCTGGTGTGACTGGCGCACAGCACACAACTTTCTCTTACCTTCGGTAATCGAAAGTTGTGCACTGTGCTTGTCACACCAGATTTTTTGTGTCGACATGTATTTAGTTCCCGGCAGTAGGGAATATTTGAATTCAGATGTAAAATTTATAAGTATGGGAAAATATTTATATTTTGTTACCATGGCAACCATTTCTCCTATCTTTCCTATGAAGCACAAGAGTAAAGTGTGCTTCAAACAATTTTGTGGGCAAAACGAGAATATACATTTGAAAGAGCATCTAAAAAATAATTGATTTTTTGAATTTTAATCAAAATCGTTAGAGCGAATTTTGAGAAAATCGAAAAAACTGAAAAAGTACATCAGTAAAGTACTAGTACTCTTTGGCCGATTTTGATTAAAAGCTTATTTTTCCGGTCCCGGGGGGTGTTTAACTTGAATATAAAATTTCAGCCTCATAGCTCAATTCCTTCATGCTTAAAATTTGACACACACCCACCCACCCACCCACCCACCCACCCACCCACACACAGACAGACCATGTCGCGAAAACCACTTTTTTTTGGATTCAGGGACCTCAAAACGTGAAGATCCATCAAAAATCTCGACATCGAATTTTTGACATGAATCCAATACTTTCTCTCTATATATATATTACATATATACATAGGTAAGAGAAAGTAAAAAATAAATATAAACTTGTAATAGTAAAAAAAAAGTAAAAATTAAATGGGATAAACGCAACATAAATATAGAGGTTAGTCTCATATGAAACTAGATAGAGGCGTTTTTGTTATTTTTCACTAATAGAATATCCCATTTGGGTCGAATAGTTAAGAGAAAATAAGATTGAAGATCAAAAAAGCATGCAATTATTATTTAATGTACTAAATATATAGAGTTCATGAATGAAAAAGAGGTAAAGATGTGGCCACGGTCTTGGGATTTTAATAGTGATCTTTAAGATTGCCCTAGGATCTTTCATTACCTTCCAGGTGGGCTCCAAAGCATATTCTCTTATTAAACTTGGTTACAAGCTATAAAAAAGGGTTTTATATAATCTAATAATGTGGTCCCAGACTTAAAGCTGTTATATCACGTATTGTCTGTTTATATTGTTCTATATTCTTTTGAGAGGGGCGGAATAGTTATTGTGGTGGAAATATTGTCAAGTTAAAAAAAAGAAGAAAATAAAAAAGTAAAAAAGGGAATATAAAAAAAAATTAAATCTTTTTTTATGTCTTTTAGGATTTTCATAAATGTGAATAAATAAACTGAGAGTCGATTAGTATAAAGTGACAAAAGCTTTAAATTTTTTTTTTTTTTTTTTTTTTTTAATTAAGAAAATAGATAGTATAGAATGCTTTTTATGTTATTCACAAGTTTAATTTAATAATTTGAATTGGATTTAAAAGATGGGCGTGAAATTTTATTTTGCGTCATCCTATGAAAACCTTATTTTAAACTGATCGTAACTTCTTCAGTAAAATTGAAGGGAGGAAATAAAGGAATTTATTTTCCAATTTCACCCAATTCGTAAGAATCAATACTCTTAATATAAAAGAACCGTTCGCATACTTTATTTTAATAAGAACTTCATTTGAGGGACTTTATCTATCAATTATGAAAATCTGTTAAGAGAGCATTCTGCTGACGTTTCGGAAGTTAATCATTCTATTCTTCAAAACCAGAGGTGGGAGGGAGGGAGGTTGGGGTACAAGCCCTTTCCTTTAGGAAAAAGGCCTGAGATAGAGAAAAATCTAATTTTTGGACCCTAAAGACTTTAAATTCACATAATTACAAAAATTTATCATACCTAAATGCAATATAAAAAAGAAGAAATAATGTAATATATAGGATTAATTTTAGTTTCATTTTAACAAAAGAGATTTGTTAAATAGGGATAGGGGCTTTCTAAGGTTATGAATTTATATTTAATTTCGTATACAAATAAGACAAGGCGCAAGCAAAATACAATGTTCGTTGAAATTACCAAATGAATTAAGCTCAATAATTAAAAATTGTATTATGCATGATAATTAATTTAATTACCGGGCAATTAAAGTAACAAAATAGAGTGCTAATTATAGCATCAACGGAGCTTGGATTGCAGAAGAATCTCTAATAATCAGCCATTTCTCGCACGAGACAGAGGAGGCTCTAAGCGGAAGATTAAGCGAACGATGGATTCCCTCCGAGGAGGAGATTGCAGCTCTAAATTATAGCATTATTATTTCTCCCACTCAACACAATCTACGATCTCACTAGAATCCTCAAATTCATTTCATACTTTTTTTTTTCTTTAAATTCAAATCTGCTTCTGTAGAGAATTGTTCAATAGACAAGCAAATACCATATTATTAATAGCCTTAAAACCTCTAATAGTAGCAGTGAGATTACTAATTCCGAAATTGTTATAAATAAGAACAATAAGTCCAGAACTTAACAATTAAAAAATTATTTTTTGAATTTAAATTAAAAAATTCCATCCTTTTCAAACATGCTCTTCCTAGTTATTATTAAAAAAATTACTCTGTTAATATGATGTTTTTTGATTTATTTATTACTTTCTCTTACCTATGTATATATGAAATATATATACAGAGAGAAAGTATTGAATTCATGTCAAAAATTCGATGATTTTGATGGATCTTCACGTTTTGAGGTCTGAATCCAAAAAAGTGGTTTTCGCGACATGGTCTGTCTGTCTGTGTGTCTGTCTGTGTGTGTTCAATTTTAAGCATGAAGGAATTGAGCTATGAGGTTGAAATTTTATATTTAAGTTAGTCACCCGCCTAGGGCGTGAAAAATAAGCTTTTAATCAAAATTGGCCAAAGAGAACAAGTACTTTACTGATGTACTTTTTCAGTTTTTTTCGATTTTCTCAAAATTCGCTCTAACGATTTTGATTAAAATTCAAAAATCAATTATTTTTTAGATGCTCTTTCAAATGTATATTCTCATTTTGCTCTCAAAATTGTTTGAAGCACACTTTACTCTTGTACTCCATAGAAAAGATAGGAGAAATGGTTGCCATGGTAACAAAATATAAATATTTTTCTGTTTTTACATCTTGAATTCTAATATATTGGCGGAAACTAAATATATGTCGACACGAAAAATCTGGTGTGACAAGCACAGAACACAACTTTCGATTACCGAAGGTAAGATAAAAGTTGTGTGCTGTGCGCCAGTCACACCAGATTTTTTTCTTGTTTTTATTTTGTTTGTAGATGGCCGTAAGGAAAATCAATTTTAATTCTAAGAACCGTCGGCCAAAAATAAATATTTTTGCTTATTATCCGTTTATTTGTAGATATTTCGATCTCAGTGATATGGAAATATCTTTCAGTACAATCAACAGACGTTTAATTATTTATTTTTTCCTTAGAATTAAAAATTAAAATAAAAAAACCTTTATTTTG
>JAKCPI010010791.1:0-16851 GCA_023213315.1 Euborellia annulipes
AATTTATGCTTAAATTAATGTAAATTTTCTATGTAAAAGCTAGCTGAGTGGTTTTCTTAAAAAATTTTCATGTTTTGTACAATTGAAAATTGGTCGGTAAATAGATTTTTTAATAAACAGATATGTTAACCTTTCATTTTCTCGAAACAATAGGAAATGGGCTTACACCACTTTCAAAATAAACGGTCCATATGTTCAATTTTAGGCATGAAGGAATTGAGCTAAGAGGCTAAAATGCTATATTTAAGTTAAACACTTCCCGGGACCGTGAAAATAAGCTTTTAATCAAAATCGGCCAAAGAGTACTAGTACTTTACTGATGTACTTTTTCAGTTTTTTTCGATTTTCAGAATTCGCTCTAACGATTTTGATTAAAATTCAAAAATCAATTATTTTTTAGATGCTCTTTCAAATGTATATTCTCGTTTTGCCCTCAAAATTGTTTGAAGCACACTTTACTCTTGTGCTTCATAGGAAAGATAGGAGAAATGGTTGCCATGGTAACAAAATATAAATATTTTCCCATGTTTATAAATTTTACATCTTGAATTATAATATATTGGCGGAAACTAAATATATCTCGACACGAAAAATCTGGTGTGACAAGCACAGAACACATCTTTCGATTACTGAAGGTAAGAGAAAGTTGTGTGCTGTACGACAGTCACACCAAATTTTTAAAACTCTTTCGGCATTCTAGGCACATTATTTTATATTACATACGTTAGAGGGTTCAGGCACATTTATTTATACCATTTGGTATCTTAATGATTTAAATAAACTCATCGGAGTGCCTGGGATCCGAACCCGCGCACAGTGGCTTTAAAGAATATCATTATTGACATTTGTCAACATCTTTAGCCTCTCGACTAGGGAAGGGGGGGGGGGGTTTGTATATGTTAATTTACAAAATGCTTAAACAAGAGCCTAAGGTTAAAGCTTTAAAATTTAATTTTAATAATCTCGTTGATTGATTAGCAAATCAGTTATACTTATTGAAATTAAAATTGAAATCTCTCTTTATATTAATCATAAAATATATTTGCCCTCGGGGAATGGGGTAAAGGTTAGGGTGCTAACCTCTTATAAAAAAGTCGGTGGGTTCCCCCCCCCAAGCCGGAGGATGTTTTTTTTTACAACAGATAGTAAACAAATTAAATAAAAAAGAATGGCCTCCCCCCAATATATATTTTTTAATAACAGAGATTGTAAAAAAACTCTTTTGTGTGGGGTGTCGCACAAGACTGTATGATTGTGTGTGTGAGTGTGAGTGTGAATGAGAAAAAAGAGTGAAAATTTTTTAATATAATAAAAAAAAAAAAAATAAAATATATTTAATTGCTATGCTATATCAAGCCGAGCTACTCGAGCTAAGAATGGTATTCTCTCTCCTATATTCAAGTCCTTAGTAAAATTAATTGAACATTTTGTTTGTTATGAACAGAACAAGAATTTTAATTATAGCCTATTCGTTTTAGGATATGGAGACGTTCGACTTGGAGGACTTCGCCTATAACTCGGTTAATATGACTGCCTTTCGATTGGTGGACATCAAAGACCCGAGGGTGGTCGAAGCCCTTGAACAGATGGAACGATCCCAGCCAGCGAGGCTTCCGATACTCAACAAGAGTGGAATCATCCAGGTGGGTATTTTTCTTCCCTTTCGCGCTTTCTTATTTGACAACACATTTATTATTTAGCAAAATCTATACTCGAAAATATAACAATGGTTGATTGATTTATTTATTTTTATAATAAAAAATAACATCTAGGATGAAATTTTTTTTTATTTTATCCGAAACAAAGCTTGAAGATCTAGGTTCAAGTCTCTGTATAATTATTTATGAGATAAAATATAAGCATTCAAGATGTATATTGGGCTTAAAAATTTGGTAATATTTAAAACCCATCGATTCTTCAAGTTAATTTTTGTTTTCTACAATGTAGGCAACCAAAGTGACCAAAACGATTAAATGCAGTTCTATTTTATTGTAGTAGGCCCTATAATGTATTAAATTATTTAGTCCCTCTATGTTGGCCTAAATTTAATAAACAGTAATAATTAGTAAGCTTAAACTTAATTGTAGGATCAGGATGTCATTCGCCGCTCGTGGATTTAGGTGAGTAAATTTTTTTGGTATATATATAATTTTTTAAATAAAATCACAATTTTTAATTATAATCTTATTTTATTTCAGCTTTTCTTGGCCAACGGACGCGTATTACGTTTAGGTCGTCTTATTGAGTCATCCTCAGGGCCTACAATAATAAATACAAAAATGATTATCTTTATTAGTAGGGCTCGGATTTATAGGCACTAAAAATCTTTAAAATAGGCAGGCAACTAAGCACTAAAAATTATTAAAATAGGGACTTAAAAAGGCATTTATTGTAAAAATAGGCACTTAAAAAGACACTTAAAAGGTATTATTTAAGAAATAATATAAAAAAATTTAAAAAATTGATGTCTTATTTTTGATAATTTGGTGTGACTGGTCGCACAGCACACAATATTTTCTTAATTTCGGTAATTCTGGACTTGTTTGCCAGAATAAAAATACAAATCAAATTTTTAAGTACTAATTTTTAAAATTTTACATTAAAAATAAATTTTTTTTTGAAAAAAAGTATTTTTTTTTTCAAATCTCGGGGGGGGGGTAATTACCCCTTTACCCCCCCTTGAAATATTTTCTTGATAATTCAAAAAAATTTTAAATTTAAGCTATGTATAGCTCGTAAAAAATGGAAATTGGCTATTTGAACTTAAAATAGGCACTAAAAAAGGCATTTATAGATGAAATAGGCACTAAAACCCAGAATCGGCCAAAATAGGCATTATAGGCACTAACAAATGCCTCTTATTTGATTCAGAATTTCATGAAACGTATACATATCATATTTGCCTAAATTTTAAGCCATAAATTAAAAAAAGGCAAATAGGGCGAAATCCGAGCCCTATTTATTAGCCATTATATAAAATTTACAATTTATACTTATTTAAAATTACAAACAAAAAAATTATTTATTATTGTAAATTTTACATAATGGACTTGAACATGACATAAAAGATAATCATTTTTGTATTTATTATTGTAGGCCCTGCGGATGACTCAATAAGAGAGCCGAAACGTAATACGCGTCCGTTGGCCAAGAAAAGCTGAAATATAAGATTATAATTACAAATTCTGATTTTATTTAAAAAATTATATATATACCAAAAAAATTTACTGCGAATGACATCCTGATCCTTCAATTAAGTTTATTAAAATGGACAAAAATCGCCAAGGATTCTCAAATTCAGTAATAATTAGATTTTTTGAGATCTATTTTTAATAATAAGCTAATGTAATTTTGTATTTATGCTCTGATAAAAATTAAGTTTTTAATTAAGGAGGTTTAGGCCTTTTTCAGTACATAAAATTACAATTTTTTTAAAATATTATATTTATTTCTAAAAGAATTAATAAACCAATGCTGGTTTCGATAGCATTTCAGCTTAATTAAACCTTTTAGAAATTTTTTTAAAATATTGTATTTTTATGTACTGAAAAGGCCTAAACCTCCTTAATTAATATATACCTGCAGTACTCGGTGAGTCTACGTTTTTAAATTAAGTTTTTTTCCCCAAAAAAGCTATGTAGGGGAGAGAGGGGGAATGGCGTTCACTTAAGGAAAACATGGTGTATCTTTTAAATCATTTATTATAAATCCAAATTAAGATGGGTAATAAAGTCTTTAATTATCGAGTAATCAACAATTTAACACCAAAAGCATATATCTTTGCCCTATTAGTAGTAGGGAAACAATATTAAAAAAACATGTTTGAGCGGCATTGCCCCTGGCTTTGGGTAATGCCGCTCAGGGCATGGGGTAATAACGCTCAAATGTATTTTTGGAATATAACATGTAAGATACATTTTAATTAAAGAAATATTTATGAGATCAATCTTATACAATAAAAGTAAAGTCTACAATCACAAATTAGCATCAATTATTCCCATTTGGACGTAAGATTAGCCTTTTTCAATATAACAAATAGAGTAAAGTCTTCGATGTGAAATCAACTTCAATTATTATAATTATAATATAAACTAATTACTATTATTAGAGGTAACACTAATTAGAAATAGAAATATTTTATTTTTGGACACATAAATCACAGATATATCCATCTGGCGAATCCCACACTGAACACATAGCATGAGCCCACATTCCACAGATGGTGCAGCAATACCACAACTCGTTATTTTTTCCAATTTCTTCGCAAATAATACTTTTGTTATAATTTTCATCATCCACATTCAATTCATCATCACTGTCATCGTCACAAAGCTGCTCTTCATCTTCACAGTCTGAAAAACTTTCTAAGGGGTAATGGCGCTCAGATGAGCGGTATTACCCCAAACGGTAGTTTTATAATTAATTTGAAATAAAAAAAAATCATTTGCAATTGTTGAAAATTGATTACATTATCACAGAATAGAATAGTTTTACTGTCAGAAAAGTAAAATTAAAAATTTAATAAGCATTAAAATTTTGGACTTATCGACAAAAAACACGACACCGAAAATTAGATCAGTGCGGCCACAAACGAAGAAACTCACTTCACGGTCACATGACGCAAGCTGACTGTCCTTTTGCATTGTTGCCTGTTAGAGACCCCCTCCCCTTGCATTTCACGCTCCGTGGCGATTTGCTAAGTTTTATTTTGACAGAGTTACAGGGGTGAGCGCCATTACCCAGTGAGCGCCATTACCCCTCTCTCCCCTATTTGGTCAATTCGCACTTGACTTAACTATTTCATGTGAAAAAAATAAAAAGGCTTTACCGGGGGTACGAAATGACAATTGAAGTTATTTCTCGACTTCATTTTCTACATTTATTTTTTGAAATAAATTTTATTGTTAAAAGGCCCGTAATTGAACCACTGCCCTATTGTGAGATAGAAGCATTTATTTAAAAAATATTCAGGCTGAGAATTATGCAAATTATTCATTATTGGACTCGTTCAGAGATTAGAGTTTATTACTTTCTCTTACCTATGTATATATGTAATATATATATAGAGAGAAAGTATTGGATTCATGTCAAAAATTCGATGTCGAGATTTTGATGGATCTTCACGTTTTGAGGTCCCCTGAATCCAAAAAAAGTGGTTTTCGCGACATGGTCTGTCTGCTGTCTGTCTGTGTGTCTGTCTGTGTGTGTCTGTGAACAAAATATCTCAAGAACGAAAAGAGCTAGGAAGTTGAAATTTTATATTTAAGTTAGGCACCCCCATGGGACGTGACACGAAGCTTTTAAACAAAATCGGCCAAAGAGTACTAGTACTTTACTGATGCACTTTTTCAGTTTTTTTCGATTTTCTCAAAATTCGCTCCAACGATTTTTTTTAAAATTCATATATCAACTATTTTTTAGTTGCCTTTTAAAATGTATATTCTCATTTTGTGATTGAAATCTTCTGAAGACCACTTTACTCTTGTTCTCCATAGAAAAGATAGGAGAAATGGTTGCCATGGTAACAAAATATAAACATTTTGCCATACTTATAAATTTTACATCTTGAAAATCGAATGTACCTTACTGTCGGAAACTAAATACATGTCGACACAAAAAATCTGGTGAGACAAGCACAGAACACAACTTTCGATTACCGAAGGTAAGAGAAAGTTGTGTGCTGTGCGCCAGTCACACCAGATTTTTTTAATTGATAATCAGTGTATGATTTTAAAATTTTTTTAAAAAAAGCAAAAACATTTTAAGCATGAAGGAATTGAGCTAGGAGGTTGAAATTTTATATTTAAGTTAGGCACCTTCCTAGGGCATGAAAATAAGCTTTTAATCAAAATCGACCAAAGAGTACTAGTACTTTACTGATGTACTTTTTCAGTTTTTTTCGATTTTCTCAAAATTCGCTCTAACGATTTTGATTAAAATTCCAAAAATCATTTATTTTTTAGATGTTCTTTCAAATGTATATTCTGATTTTGCTCTCAAAATTGTTTGAAGACCACTTTACTCTTGTATTTCATAGGGAAGATAGGAGAAATGGTTGCCATGGTAACAAAATATAAATATTTTCCCATACTTATAAATTTTTACATCTTAATCCAAATGTTACGTACTGTCGGGAACTAAATATATGTCGACACAAAAAATCTGGTGTGACAAGCACAGAACACAACTTTCGATTACCGAAGGTAAGAGAAAGTTGTGTGCTGTGCGCCAGTCACACCAGATTTTTTTTAAAAAATAAATATTTATTCTAATCGATATGCTTATGAATCACCACATTAAATAATATTTTTAATCAAATGGAAAATTAATATTGAAGTTTTGTGCTTTAATATAGGATATTTCTAAAAAAAAAAAGCACATTCTTTTAAGAAGAGTTCAATCAAGTAAGATTTTCAGAGTTTTCGAAGCAGAAAACTTTTACATTGCAAATTTTCTTAGAGAATTCATCTATGATGCAAGAGAAAAGTTTTCTTGCAAAATGAGGCAGCGAGAGTACAACAAAATAAAATAGTTCAGATTCGAGATAACCAAATCTAACACCGCTTAACTTGTTTCATCTAAGTTTTCATGAAAGAAAGATAAGGGCTTGAGTTTCAGACGGCTTCCAGGAGATATATTTTAAATAGAAAGGGCTTCAAGAATTGAATTTAATGATATCAGTTCATAAGATTATTAAAAGACAAAAAGTTTAGCGGGAGTTGAATGAATATGATATAAATTTAACCTTAAAGAAGATGTATTTTACTAAAGAAAATATAGGCCTTCAGTATTAAAAAAAGAAAAATAATTTTTTTTTGAAGAGTGAGAGCAAGAGGAAAAATTCAATGTCAAAGAAATCAGTGGAGTTGCAATTCAAAAAATTAACACAAATGCAAATTATGTGAAATGAGAGCTAATGAATCAAATTTTGAAGATTGATATGATAACGAAGGATTTTCGCATAAGAAAATAATCTAGAATAAAAATAAATTCTAAGACAGCCAGAGAGGCTTTGGGAAGTTGAGATTCCTCATGAGATCTGATAAAACGACATCAATAACGTGTTATTTTTTATAGAAATGTACCAAAAAATGATCAAAATATTTATCTAAAGCTAGTCAAATAGACAGAAATACAAAATCAAAAAAATCTGGTGTGACTGGCCGCACAGCACCACAACTTTCTCTTACATTCGGTATGCATGTGCTTGTCACACCAGATTTTTTGTGTCGACATGTATTTAGTTTCCGACAGTACGGTACATTGATTTTTTTTTTTTTTTTTAAACATTCACACTTTTTCTCATTCACACTCACACTCCCACACATTCACACTGTCTTTTCGGCAACTTAGGCCATATAAGACTTTGACGATAACCGTTGTAATTAATATATCAATTTGGGGTTCAGGATTTCTATTTAAGCCATCTGGTATCCAAATGGCTTAAATAAAATCATCGGACTGTGGGTCCGAACCCGCGACGTTTGGTATAGGAGGTAGGCACTACCTACTACCCAGACCCGGGGGCACATTCGATTTTCAAGATGTAAAATTTATATGTGAAAATATTTATATTTTATTACCATGGCAACAATTTCTCCTATGTTTTGTATGGAGTACAAGAGTAAAGTGGTCTTCAGAAGATTTCAATGGCAAAATAAGAATATACATTTTAAAGAGCAGCTAAAAAATAATTGATTTTTGAATTTTAATCAAAATCGTTGGAACGAATTTTGAGAAAATCGAAAAAAACTGAAAAAGTGCATCAGTAAAGTACTAGTACTCTTTGGTCGATTTTGTTCAAAAGCTTCGTGTCACGTCCCATTGGGGCGCCTAACTTAAATATAAAATTTCAACCTCCTAGCTCTTTTCGTTCTTGAGATATTTTATTCACAGATAGACAGACGGACACACGGACACCCAGACACACAGACAGACCATGTATCGAAAACCTCTTTTTCGTTTCAGGGGACCTCAAAACGTGTATATCCGTCAAAATCTCGACATCAAATTGTTGACATGAAACCAATACTTTCTCTCTCTATATATATTAACATATATAGAGGTAAGAGAAAGTAATAGATAATATTCATAAAAATTTAATATTTCTCTGTATTAATCTCAAAACGTTTAAGATTGAAATACTTTCTTTGCATTAGTGCTTTTATTGAAATAATTATTTCGTCATGTTTTTAATAATTACCTAACTCTTTAAATTTGTCAAAGATTAGCAAAAATTAAAAATTTCAAGAGATAGGTCTACTCACCAAATAAAGTATTTCTGGAATTAAATCCGATCAGCGAGCGCTCGAACCACGTCTAACAAGAACGTCTCTCTCAGCCTTACTGGATGAAGCACAAAAGATGACCAGGTTTGGAGCCGTTCTCCGCCTGTTGAAACAAAAATAAAACCATGTAGAAAATCTATATATCTATCTATATAAATATATAAAAATCTGGCGTGTCTGGTCGCACAGCACACACTTTCTCTTATCCCTGGGCAAGAGAAAGTTGTGTTCTGTGCTTGTCACACCAGATTTTTTGTGTCATTATTATGTCATTTTAAAATAATTTAATTTTTATTTTAAATCTGATGTTACTGGTTTGGAGGTCCAAATAATCGATTTAATTATGTATAATTATATGTGTAAAATAAAATATCTGAGTTCGGATATTGAAAAATTCAGATATTAAAGGCCCGGATAATCGACTTAATTACGTATGCAAAAAAAAAAAAAATTGAGAGTTCGGATATTTAAAAATTCGGGTGGAGATCCGGATAATTGAATTTATTATATAGCCATGTATTGATAAAATAAAAACTTGGGGTATATTTAAAAAAAAATTCGGATGATTGAAACACGGTTAATCGAGTTCGTTCTGTATGTTTAATCCCTAGGGTATAGATGTCGGATTGAATTGGAAATTGTCACCATTTTTATGGCCATTTATTCCTGATTAATAAATAATTTGTAATTTTTGATTAATAAACAAAATAAACAAATTTTTTTTATAATTTCTAACAGCGTTTTAAAAGAATTTTGCTTTTTTGAGTTTTCGGGTAGAGGGGGAGTTGAATCTCCATATCCCTCTATTCAGAATAATAAATAACACTGAGGCAAAATGAAACTTTTTTCGGCCCCGAGATAATTCATTCAGATTCGTAAGTAAAATTACCTCCTGTATCCAAATATGACGTTTTCCCCCACCACGTACCGTTTTCGGGGGGGGGGCCCCTACTTATTTGGATCCAAAGGTGGATGCGAAGGAGGATTTTGTCGATTAAAATGCAAAAAAAAAAAAAATCATTAAAAATGATCGATTTTTTCACAATTTTTTCACTGATTTTCTACATATTCCAGCTGACAGACCCACCTCACCCTTCCTTAAACATCCCTCAACTAAAAAAAATATATAGGATAAAGCGGGTGGGGCGTGAGCGATTCCGAAGCCCTTACAAGAAGATGGAAGATTCACACCCCCTCGCTGCACAATTGGTCAAATTGGCAAATATGCGGCTATAACTTTCATTTTTTTGGGCTGATCTTTACAAATTTAAAGTTAAATATACGGATTCCTTCAATATTTCCATATTTTATCTAAAGGGGTAGAAATTACTTCTTGTCAAAGTTTGAAAAAAATTATAATCTATGAAATATAAAGTTACGCTTTTGTAAATAAATCAGTAAAAATATGACATTTATAAAAACTAAATTTATTTAAGTAAAAATTTACATGGTGTAGACTACCCTTTACTCAAGGGGCAAAAAATTGCAAGTCTTAAGAAAATTTGTAGAGTGGGAAAATAACTTGGGAGGGAGGGGGTGGCCTTTAAACAAACCGAAATAAAATAAATTTTTATATAAAATTCTAAAAGATTTTAATGAGAAAAACAAATGCAATTTTATTCATTAATTTATTTTTATAATTGAATGTGAATTAATGAATATCTATAAGGGGATGCGTGAGCCGAGGGGGATCGAATCATTTCTAAAACTACAAACAAAGGAAATATATTCATGAAATGAAGAACGGATTTATAGGCTTGTGGCATGTTACAACGCAGAAATGTAAGCAAATTAAAAAAGAAAAAATCATCTGAATCTTTACACTTATAATTAGGGGGAGGCGAGTGGAGAAACTGGTTAAGAAAATCAGGCATTCAGACAGGGAAAAAGAAAATTCCACCTCCAAAAATCTCACTTATTACTAGGCCACTGACGAGAGATAAAGTTTAGGAATTTATATTTTCAATTATTTAATAATAATTTCTTATTAAATATTATAGGAGAATATAAATTCTCTGTTAGAGGGGTGGAGGGTGAGTAGGGAGGGAAAGAAATCATTGCTTAAATGTAAAATATTTACAAAAAAATAATTTCTATTTTAATTTTCATTTTAAAGAAAAAAACTATTTTGTTTAATAGAAGGGGTGATTTTACACCCTTTCTCACCCTCCCTCTGGGGTACACGAATTCATCATAAAGTTATATTTAAAAAATTGGATAATTTTATCAGTATATTATAAGAGAGAAAAATAAAATACAAAATTACTTTAATTCGTTATGCAAATGAGATGTGAAAATATTCATTACCTTAATAATAAGATGACCAGGTTGGGAGTTTGGTGGATGAATGTCTTATTTGCACAAATCACATCACAATATAAAATAAACTAAACACACGCGGAGAGAGAGAGAGAGAGAGAGAGAGACCGAATGACTCAGGGCTCGACTCCAATTCAACTAAATGACAGACCGCCTGACAGATAGGCAACAAGCAAGCAGGCATCGATCGATAGAGAAATAGCATTCCTCTCTGAACGCCCAAGAATTACTATTTATAAAAATTCTTTTCACTTGCAAACTAACGGGGTTTTATTCTGTTGGGAATAAATTCCAAATTAAATAACTATTAAAAGACTCACTTCATTTATCCACTTAATTAAAACTCACCCCCAAATAAATAAAATACTTCCAAGTATTATTTTTTGTATTTATTTAATTATTAGGAACATTCGAAGTGAAAAAAATTAACTTAAGAATCTGAAGAAAGTATCTCGGGGGCTTTTTTCCTACCGCACAGTGTAATTAATATGTTGAGTATCAAATATTGAAAATGACTTCATCAAAATTCCACAGGGAAAAATATAAAAAAAAAAAAAACTTTTAATAATTACGAGAATCCAAAAAAATCGAGCAATCATTTTCAGAAAGAATGTAATATAATAATTATATTAAGATATTTATGAAAAAGAGAAATTTCACTGTGCTCTAATGCAGTGGTTTCCAAACTTTATGTTACCACGCATCCCTTAAAAATATTTAATCGTATGACCCCCTCCCACCCCCCATTTTATAAAATAATACAAACACAAAAATTTTTATTGCAAAAAGATTTATTAATACAAACTATTATTTATAAAACTTTAGCAATCATTTAGAAAATTGTTGGTTCTGGCTAATATTCGCGCCTCCCCTTAGACTAGTGCGCGCCTCCCCTTAGACTAGTGCGTGCCTCCCTAGGGAGGCTCATTTCCAACCCCATCACCACAACCAACTACTCTCAGGACAATATCAATGACGAGAGATAAATAATTTTTTTTTTTTTTTTTTTTAAACATTCACACTTTTTTCTCATTCACACTCACACTCACACACACATTCACACTGTCTTTTCGGCAACTAAGGCCATTTAAGACTTTTGACGATAACCGTTGTAATTAATATATCTATTTGGGGTTCAGGCATTTCTATTTAAGCCATCTGGTATCCAAATGGCTTAAATAAAATCATCGGACTGCCTGGGTCCGAACCCGCGACGTTTGGTATAGGAGGTAGGCACGCTACCTACTATGCCACACCCGGGGGCAAATAATTATTTAAGCATTTATATTTTTAATTTTTTTTGCCCTCGGGCTTGGCGTAGTTGGTAGCGCGCTTGCCTTGTATACCAAGGGTCGAGAGTTCGGATCCCAGGCAGTCCGATGATTTTATTTAAGCCATTTGAGGCCATCAAATAAAAGTTTCACTTAAAAAAATTTTTTATATGTTTAATATAGCTAAATATGATAAGAAACCCGGTAAAAGAGAAATCGAGAGCGAGGGGAGGGAGTGAGCACGAAGCATTTCACTAAACGAAAATATTTTAAATTAATGATTTTGAAAAAAAAAAATTTCTCAATGTTATTTATAAAGAAATATACTTTTTAATTTACTATTATGAGTGATTTACCCTCTTTCACCCCCTTGATGTCACGACTTCATCATTGTGATCCATTTAAGAAATTATATAGACTAATTTTTTTACGTAAAAAAAAGAAAAAAATTGAAAATATAAATAAAAATATTTTAACCCGGTATGCAAATGAGATAAGCAATTATTAAATACCTTTAATATTCAGAATAATGAGCTGAGAGAGTTAAACGTCTCAAACGCACAAATATCAACACAATAGAAGAGAACTTTTTCGAGGTAAATTTTTAAGCCGACTGATTCGTGGGCAAACAAGAAAGCAACTGAACGAAGACTCATACGGGAATTGCGCTCAGAACCCCAAACAACAAAAAATTAATAAATAAATTCTCTTTATAAATAATTTAGAATATAAAATAATTTTTAAAACGTTTATACACATCCTAAAATTCATTCAACTAAATAAAATACTTTTATTCGATATTCCTATTTTTTGTATTATAGAGTTAATTTGGAATTGAAATGAATTCTTATAGAACTTATTTTAAGTATCCTCCCCTAAGACACACCTCTTATTGTGAAGAATACTTTACTAGATATTTTTTATATTTAGTTCGATTGATTTGGAATTGAAATGAATTTTAGAAGGCTTACTAGACGCGACGCCCGCCCAGGAAGACTACGCCCCTAACAGCTGGCTCGGGCCCGCCTGCGGCGGACCCTCTCTTTTTCTTCATTATAAAAAGAAAAATGATTATTACTACTATTCCAATCCAGTGCCTGCCTAAAGATTTGTTTACATTCATAGAATATATAAATGCCAAGAACTTCTCTATACATTTCCTATGGGAGAAATCGTAACTTTAGTAATTTATAACTCAAAAAGTTATAGGAATTTCGGAACCCGAGTATTTTTCCTGGACTCTCCATAACGTCCTCAATAAGACTGCAAAATTTCGTTTCAAAATTCCAAAGGAAAGTTGGTCAAACAGCGTGACAGACGGACAGATGGACACTCCGCTATTATTATATATAGATTTTTTATCCACCCCTAAAAACCACCCTCTATTATTACTTTTTGTATAAATTCAGACCTTGGTTCGATAATGTGTGTTCCTGTGTGTTGCATTGGCAAAAATATATGCCCTTTTATTTAAAAAAAGTTTTCCAACCCTTAATATATTCGCTTAAAAAGTAAAATAATTAAAATAAAAGTTGCAATTAACGTCCGTTGCTTTCTCATTAATTTGAAATTATCAAAATGCCGGAGGTGTTTTTAAGTTTACAAAAATCTATCAAGATAAAAAAAATTGTATCGCTGATATGAAACAAAATCGAATTTTTTGTTAATTATAAACGAAAAATAAAATAAATAAAGACAATGAATTTGCAAATAATATTAAAAATATTTAGTTCAATGGCTTGTGATAAATTTATTATTTTATATTTGAATGTTTGAATATTTTGACTTGGCAAAAGGATTTATTCAACCAAATTAGCAAAATTTATTGAAATTTTTTTTTTAACGGATATCATATAACTAATTATTTTATGAAAATATCTGATGAAATAAAATCTATTTTTCAACCTGTTTGGCATTTCAATATTTATCAAAAGTAATTAAGTTGGTTGATTGAAATTACAAAAAAAATTTAGGCCTATTATATGATATGAACTGGAGCCTATGGTATGAAAAATAAAAATAAATATGATTATTAATATGAATTTTTGTAATTTTAAAATCCCTAAACATTAATGGGATGACTGGAACATCAGATGGGCGGTGCACCGGCTAATGTCCGTCAGTATGTCAAGTTCTCTTTGAACAACTTCCATTTGAAATTACGCAATGAAGTTCGGCACCCTCATGGAATCCATTAATGAGTATTCAGGAAATTCGCCTGGTCTCGATATCGCCAAATGGGGTGGATAAAAAATGTTTTTTGAAAATTCAAATTTCATGGGAAAAATTGCAAAACATCTCGTAAGAAAAAATCTGTTTGTAAACAATTAGCTTATTGTTTAATAACTAATCTATATATATAATTCGCTTATGTCCGTCTGTCTGTCTGTCTGTCCGTCACGCTCTATTTAGGCAACTTCCCGTTGGAATTTTGAAATGAAATTCCGAAGGCGGGCGACGCGGCTAGTAATATATAAAGTAGGCCTATGTATGTTTTATCCAATTTAGTTGATTGTGCTGAACATGATTCCATGTCACTGGGGTCGAAATATTTACAAATAGACGGATAATATGCAAAAATATTTATTTTTGCCCGACGGTCCTTATAATTAAATTGATTTTATCCTTACGGCCTTCTACAAATAATTTAACAAGAAAGTCCTGAATTGACTGAACTGAGGATTTTAAAAAGATTTCATTCAATGAAAAAGCAGATCTTATTGTATTTAGCTGGCGAACAATCTTAATAGAGCTATTAGCAAAAAAATATCAAGCCCCACCCGCTTTACATGCCAATCGTGACCATCGCGTCCCACCTGCTCTTTTCGCCAGCTCCGAAACGAAAAAAGGAGTAGAACAACCATATTTTATAACATGTTAGTGTTTTGGTAACACAAAAAATGGTTTCCTATTGTTATAAAAACAATAAACCAACGAAAAGCAGAGCCAATAGCTCTCTGATCTGACGCACAGTGGGTCAGAATCCCAAAAAGCTGGCCAAAAGTCGAAAAATAAAGTTTCTAGTTGGGAAATTTTATATGCTGGGATGGCTAGACTGATAACCCAAGTGTTAAAATCCGTTAGAATTGGAGTCACATCCCTTATGTCTGCTTTTGAAAATTAGTTCAAAGTTGACCTTCGCTCAAATAATATCTAATGTCCACGCAGGAGAAACAACAAGCACTTGTTTGAAGAGTCATAGTTTCTCGTAGAGTTCACCGATTTTACTTTAACAAAATGGAATCAACTCGTGAAAGAAAGTAGAATATAACTGGGTTTATTAGAAAACTCAATATTTTTACAGAAAAATGTAATAGGGTAATAAAGTTACGTAAATTTTACGTTAGAAAACAAAAAAAAAGTTTAGTTTTTTAATGAAAAAGTTTAGTTGTAAAACGTTGTATTGTTATCTAACATACTAGACATGAAAGGTGAAACTATTATCTATAAAATAAAAAAAAATTCAGCTGCGAATATCCGCGAAACGAGATTTTATGCAGTTTTTTGTAAAAAAAGAAAATACGAAATATTATTTTTAGCGTAACTAAAAAAGGTATAAATAGTTTTTTCGTGCGCTTAGATAATTGTTTAAACTTCTCTTCAACGTATATAATGTAGGCCTATCAGGGCCGGAACTAGGAGATTTTTTAAGGGGGGGCGGGAATTCAATTTGCCGCCCCCTCCTTAAAATTTTTTATACAAAATTCATAATTCATATCATTTTACCTTTTTTTAGTAAATGTTTCTTTAATTTTGTTTTATTTGCACTAGTTGTAATTTTATTTACACGTAAATTTATGTAATTTTATTTAGAATAATATAAAATTTTAAAAGAATCAGAGCCCTTGGGGGGGGGGGGCAAATGCCCCCCTGCCCCCTCAAAGGACGGCCCTGTTCTGAATAACCCTATTCAACAAATTTTATCAAAAACTAATAATTATTCTTCACATGGGGGTGTGGAAGCATTTTTACTTTCTCTTACCTATGTATATATGTAATATATATATGGAGAGAAAGTATTGGTTTCATGTCAAAAATTCGATGTCGAGATTTTGATGGATATATACGTTTTTGAGGTCCCCTGAATCAAAAAATCTGGTGTGACTGGCGCACAGCACACAACTTTCTCTTACCTTCGGTAATCGAAAGTTGTGTACTGTGCTGTCACACCAGATTTTGTGTCGGCTATGTATTTAGTTCCCGGCAGTAGGGAATATTTGAATTCAGATGTAAAATTTATAAGTATGGGAAAATATTTATATTTTGTTACCATGGCAACCATTTCTCCTATCTTTCCTATGAAGCACAAGAGTAAAGTGTGCTTCAAACAATTTTGAGGGCAAAACGAGAATATACATTTGAAAGAGCATCTAAAAAATAATTGATTTTGAATTTTAATCAAAATCGTTAGAGCGAATTTTGAGAAAATCGAAAAAAACTGAAAAAGTACATCAGTAAAGTACTAGTACTCTTTGGCCGATTTTGATTAAAAGCTTATTTTTCCGGTCCCGGGGGGTGTTTAACTTAAATATAAAATTTCAGCCTCCTAGCTCAATTCCTTCATGCTTAAAATTGAACACACACCCACCCCACCCACCCACACACACACCCACCCACCCACACCCACACACACACCCACCCACCCACCCACAGACAGACCATGTCGCGAAAACCACTTTTTTGGATTCAGGGGACCTCAAAACGTGAAGATCCATCAAAATCTCGACATCGAATTTTTGACATGAATCCAATACTTTCTCTCTATATATATATTACATATATACATAGGTAAGAGAAAGTAAAAAGTGATTTCGCGACATGGGTCTCTCTATGTGTGTGTGTGTGTGTTCAATTTTAAGCATGGAAGGAATTGAGCTACGAGGTTGAAATTTTATATGTTAAGTTAAACACCCCCGGGACCGGAAAAATAAGCTTTTAATCAAAATCGGCCAAAGAGTACTAGTACTTTACTG
>JAKCPI010010793.1:0-26075 GCA_023213315.1 Euborellia annulipes
AAAATAATACTAAATGCAATCTGGAATTCTACCGTTTTTTTGTTATTATTTCATTTTTATGTCAATTCCGGGGATTATGCTCCAGTGTGTCCAGGATATATTGCAAGTTGTTGAATATTCTAACTATTCTTCGTTAGGCATTGCACATGTCTTGTTGTTAATAAAACTATTTAGTGTTCAAATTGAATGTGCAAGTTGATATAATATTGATATATTAAATATTTATATAAGATATTTTCAGTTGATATTACTTCTTGTCAGGTGAAAATAAAAGATATATTTCTTTGAAATTATCTTTATTTGAGACACCACAGCTGGCAATTTGTCAAAATAGTTGTGAAGATTGGAACAATTGACCAATTGTTATGTGAACACTAATAAATCTTGTTTATTTTTTTGAAAATTTTCAAATTTTAGCGAAAAAAATTCAATTCTTATATTTAAATGTATATTAATAATAATTATTTATTTAAATTATGGGTGATAATATCAATTTTTTTAATAATAATTTTTATAAGATGCTTTCAATGGATGCTGAAACTTCGCAAACAGAACATGATTTGTTGCCCCTGGAAGAGAGGGTTTCCGACCAACAATGTTTGAAATTGAAATTTATGATGACAGCCCTAATGCTCTGAGGATGGCCCTAAACACCGGAAACCGAAACGTCAGCACTGAGGGTATAATAAATATAATTAGCTGCTCTCTCTTTTTATTCTCCTGCATCTATATTTGAATTAAATAGCCTACAATCTGTCTGTCATTTATTCTCTGTTCTTCGTCAGATCAGATCTAAAATTAAAATGATGAGTTGAGCTTTAAAAAAATATCCATCTAGTCTTAGGCTAAACGCACACCAATTGAGCAAAACGTTTTGCTCAATGGAATACAAGGATGGGGTAAAGGGGTAATTACCCCTCAACCCCCGAGATTTGAGAAAAATATTTTTTTTTGGAATGGAAAAGAACAAGTACAGGTGCAGCAAATGAAGAGAGCCTTTGGATGCCAAATGCCGAAAAGGAGAGGTTTCGGACAAAAATTTTATTTGTCCGAATATACATGCGCACAAATTCGTGCCGAAACAACAATGACAACTTTGTGCCTAATTAATTTATAAGCCAACGAGGACTGAAGATGGACAAATAAAATTTTGTCCGAAACGTCTCCCCTTTCGGCATTTGGCATCCAAAGACTTCTTCTTCATTTGCTGCACCTGTACTTGTTCTTTTTCATTCCATAACACCAACAGCAACTTCTCTTCGATTAAAATATTTTTTTTTTGGAAAAAAAATTGTATTTTAAGTACCCAAAAATTTGATTTTGTATATATATTCTGGTAAACAACTACAAAATCCACCTTTAAATTACCGATAATAAGAAAAAATTGTGTGCCACCAGTCACACCAGATTACCCCCAAATGCATGATATGCTCGAGTGTGGAGCCTTGAGCTTGTTAGTCAACCAAACCAATATTATTAAAATAAAAAATCTTTTTTTATTGCAACTGAAAATATACTTTTAAGACTGCAATTCCGACGCCTAACATTTTGGGTGCCTAAGCTCTAGGCTCCTTCTCGAGTACATTAGTCACTGTGGCGCTAAATTTGTTCCCTTGCCCAAGAATCCTATCTTATTTATTTGCAACAATTGACATCCAATTAGCCATAGTAATTTTCAAAAAATTCAAATTTAATTTTAAAATTATTATAATTCAATTGGAATAAAAAAAATATGAATATATTCATTTAATATTTAATCTTCATTTTTTTTTTTTTTAGAGTAAATCTGAAAGTTTAGTATTAATTAAATGATGGTCTTTGATTCTAAAGAGATGATTGGAATAGTTGTTGAATAGTGTTGTATTATGCTCTCAGTTATGGTCTTTAGAGATAGAGATGAGAGAGACATGTGTGTTGTATTGTCTATCTGTTGTTGTCAATAGACAATGACCGCAAGCAACAGATTCCTGGAGAAAGGCATCTTCTCTATCGATGCGCATTATCACTCGAGGGTCAATCGGGCAGAGATTCCTTTACAGACCAGACAGCCAGTCTCCTTAAGGAACCACTAACCACTGAGTGCTGCCAATTCAATCTCATAGAGGAAATGGCCTTTTGATAACAATAGAGAGGGAAAAAATCAAAACAAGACGGAAAACTGCTTAACACCACAAGACAAATTTATAAAATCTTTTAATTTAGGCCTATGTAGATATAAATTTATTTTGCTCAGGGGCCCACATCTTGTGGGTACGTGAATGGCGACCACGAGCTACCCGAGCTGGGACACAGGCAATCCCTTCAGTTCTTTAAATGTCTGTCTCTTCCTTCCTCTTTTCAACAGGCCTTCCAATTTAAACCATTAAGGAATAGAACTAGGAGGTTGAAATTTTATATTTAACTTAGACACCCACATGAAGCGTGCCCGCAAGCTTTAAATCAAAATCAGCCCAAAAATATGTACTTTTTTCAGTTGTTTTCAATTTTCCTAAAAATTCGCTCAAACGGTTTTGATTAAAATTCATAAATAAGTTGCTTTTTAGATTCTCTTTAAAATGTATATACTCATTTTGCCACTGAAATCTTCTGAAGACCACTTAACTCTTGTACTTCATAGGAAAGTAGGAGAAATGGTTGCCCACTGGTAACAAAATATAAGTATTTTCTCATGTATATAAATTTTACATCTTAAATTTTAATACATGTATATCGGTGTAGACAAAAAATATTTGTCGAACAAAAAAAATCTGGTGTGAAAAGCACATTACCTACGGTAATCGAAAGTTTTGTGCTGAGCGACCAGTTCACCAGATTTTTTCCTAAACATCTAATTATTTTATTCCTCCCTTTTTACTTTCTCTTACCTATGTATATATGTAATATATATATAGAGAGAAAGTATTGGTTTTTCATGTCAAAAATTCGATGTCGAGATTTTGATGGATCTTCACGTTTTGAGGTCCCCTGAATCCAAAAAGTGGTTTTCGCGACATGGTCTGTCTGTGTGTGTGTGTGTGTGTGTGTGTGTGGGGGGGGGGGGGGGGTGTGGGGGGGGGGGGGGGTGTGTGTGTGTGTGTGTCTGTGTGTGTTCAATTTTAAGCATGAAGGAATTGAGCTAGGAGGCTGAAATTTTATATTTAAGTTAAACACCCCCCGGGACCGGCAAAATAAGCTTTTAATCAAAATCGGCCAAAAAGTACTAGTACTTTACTGATGTACTTTTTCAGTTTTTTTCCTCGGATTTTCTCAAAATTCGCTCTAACGATTTTGATTAAAATTCAAAAATCAATTATTTTTTAGATGCTCTTTCAAATGTATATTCTCGTTTTGCCCTCAAAATTGTTTGAAGCACACTTTACTCTTGTGCTTCATAGGGAAGATAGGAGAAATAAATGGTTGCCATGGTAACCGAATTTAAATCTTTTTTCTTTTTATTAGATTAAAAATCAATTATTAGATCTATTTAAATTCCCATTTATTTTTATTTTATTTGTGTCTTTAATTGTTTCAGAGAAAACATATATATATATATATATATATATATATATATCTCACAAAACTATCTTCTCTCTTTCTACGCGTTTTAAACTTTCCACCTTATCTTCGCATTTGACCAATGTTAATTTCCTATGGGGATTTATATGTTAATTTCAATTTAAAAGGGGGTCCCCCTTTGGAACTTTTTACGCATTTAAAATTTTTTTTCCAATTCTTATGAAATTTTGTATTTATTTACGAATCTATATTGTGTATAAAATGTCCAAATATGAGATTAAAATTTTGAAAAATAACCATAGTTTATTTGAAGCAGTCAACATTTAAAATGCAAGTTTGAAACTAAGGTGCTATGGGAAACTAAATATATCTCGACACAAAAAATCTGGTGTGACCAGCACAGTGCGCAACTTTCTCTTACCGAAGGGTAAGAGAAAGTTGTGTGCTGTGCGCCAGTCACACCAGATTTTTTTATAAAATCCTATAGAGAGTAAACCGTAACGACATAAAACTCCTTTTCAAAGAGAGAGAGTAATTTGAGTCTTTATCGTAGTTATTCTAAAGAAACTCTAATTAGAATAACGAACGAACTAACGTTGGATGGACACTCACTCGTTTGTAGGTCGAGACTAATTAAAAACACATTAACTTTGCAGGGTTTTTATTTCAATTCAAAATTTTCTTTGTTTAAAAGAAAGGAAAAAGTTTTATTTAAATAAAAAAAAAAAATGCTCCAGTGTAATGTCACAATGGCATCTGAGGCTGTATAGACGCCATTCTTATTTGATTAAATTGGTGTCTTTTATTCTGATAGAGTTTTAAAAAATTATTAAGAGACCATGCAAAAAAAAAATGAATTTTCAATCGTTTACATATAGGCTACTTTCGTGCTTGAATTTTAATATACCCAGTTTGTGAAATTAAATTTATAAAGCCCTCGGGGCATGGCGTAGAGGTTAGCGTGCTAACCTCTATACCAAACGTCGCGGGTTCGGACCCCCAGGCAGTCCGATGATTTTATTTAAGCCAATTGGATACCAAATGGCTTAAATAAGAATGCCTGGACCCCATATATGTATATTTATCAATAACGGATATCGTAAAAAGTCTTATATGGCCTGAGTTGCCGAAAAGACTGTGTGTATGTGTGTGTGAGTGTGAGTGTGAGTGTGAATGAGAAAAAAGTGTGTGTTTAAAAAAAAAAAAAAAAAAAATTATAAACTAGTTTATTAAGTAAAAACAAAATATGAATCAAGTAGCTTAAACAAATATGATATTTTTAACAAAGTAGTCGAGTTGGTAAAGGCGTCGTACAAATTCAAATATGAAGGGAAGAATCCAAGAGCTAGAGTTCAGAATTCCAATATATTTTTATGAATATCCCTTGAAGAGTGTAACTTAAATATAAAATTTCAACCTTGTTTTTTCTTTTATTGTCCGCCAGTGTATAAAAGTCCTGTAAATGTCGCTTATCATTTATTCCATTGGTTCGGATACCTTTAACATAAGCCTAAACAATTTCATCTCCTTAGACATCGATCTTCAAGTTTTATTATATCCTCTCAGACTCGAATTCTCAAATTAATTAGAAGAATATGAATTTTGAGTGTGAAGATAATTGAACAGACAAAACAAGTGTTAGAAAAAAAAAGTCAATTTTTTTTTATTAGAAGAAGAAGAAGAGATATGAATTCAGAAATGTCTATTTACTTAAAGGATTTGTGGAATGACACGCTCGTCGTCGTCGTCGTTCATACAATACGTGAGCTGGAATTAATTACAACTCCATAACGAGTGCGTCTTTAAATTAACCCAGAGAGAAGGAACGAGAGAGCGAGAGAGAGAGACAGATTTTAAACCCCGTAACGAACGAGAGAGAGAGAGAGAAGAGGAGAGAGTGAGAGAGTTGATAAATTGATCGAAATGTCAATATTCATGTAAACCAAAAAATAAAATAAAATATTAGTTGTGAAAAATCTCTGAATATTTTATAAAATTTCAAATCAATTTCTCTAGAGGTATTTGTTTTTTTGAATACCTTGTCTACATAAAATTTTATGATGTAATAGTGCCAAGGGAGAGGAGTAATAGAATAGAGCTGTGTGGACAGGGCCGCAGACAGGGGGGGGCAGGGGGGCTATATCCCCGGGGCCCCGGGCCCCTCCGGGAGGGGGCCCGGGCCCATTGCGCTCCAACCTGAAAATTCTAATAAAAAATAATTTTCATGGTTAAAATTTCAATTAGAAAAAATAATTTTCTTGAAATTTTTTCCCTCGGAGGGCCCGGGCCCTTTAAGCTCAAATCTTAAAATTTCAATTAGAAAAAATAATTTTCTTGAAATTTTTTCCCCTCGGAGGGCCCGGGCCCTTTAAGCCCAAATCTTAAAATTTCAATTAGAAAAAAAATAATTTTCTTGAAATTTTTTCCCTC
This sequence comes from Euborellia annulipes, assembly GCA_023213315.1. Classification (NCBI taxonomy): domain Eukaryota; kingdom Metazoa; phylum Arthropoda; class Insecta; order Dermaptera; family Anisolabididae; genus Euborellia; species Euborellia annulipes. The sequence continues at coordinate 5,926 of JAKCPI010010793.1, forward strand.
GGAGGGCCCGGGCCCTTTAAGCTCAAATCTTAAAATTTCAATTAGAAAAAATAATTTTCTTGAAATTTTTTTCCCTCAGAGGGCCCGGGCCCTTTAAACTCAAATCTTAAAATTTCAATTAGAAAAAATAATTTTCTTTGAAATTTTTTCCCTCGGAGGGCCCGGGCCCTTTAAGCTCAAATCTTAAAATTTCAATTAGAAAAAATAATTTTCTTGAAATTTTTTCCCTCAGAGGGCCCGGGCCCTTTAAGCTCAAATCTTAAAATTTCAATTAGAAAAAATAATTTTCTTGAAATTTTTTCCCTCAGAGGGCCCGGGCCCTTTAAGCTCAAATCTTAAAATTTCAATTAGAAAAAATAATTTTCTTGAAATTTTTTCCCTCGAGGGCCCGGGCCCTTTAAGCTCAAATCTTAAAATTTCAATTAGAAAAAATAATTTTCTTGAAATTTTTCCCTCGGGGGCCCGGGCCCTTTAAGCTCAAATCTTAAAATTTCAATTAGAAAAAAAATAATTTTCTTGAAATTTTTTTCCCTCAGAGGGCCCGGGCCCTTTAAGCTCAAATCTTAAAATTTCAATTAGAAAAAATAATTTTCTTGAAATTTTTTCCCTCAGAGGGCCCGGGCCCTTTAAGCTCAAATCTTAAAATTTCAATTAGAAAAAATAATTTTCTTGAAATTTTTTCCCTCAGAGGGCCCGGGCCCTTTAAGCTCAAATCTTAAAATTTCAATTAGAAAAAATAATTTTCTTGAAATTTTTTCCCTCAAGAGGGCCCGGGCCCTTTAAGTTCAAATCAAGTTTCAATCATCTTTTCACGACTCAGGATAGCTAAAAACGCAGATTTCAGTGCCTAATTTTCAAAAATTTTCCATACCCCCAGATTCCCCCGGAAAACCACTGTCCGGGTCTGGCCTCGATAAATTATTGTAACTCTATTTTTTAGGAAATTTTGAAAAATTTTTAAATAACTTTATTTAAATAAATATTGTAAGCTATGTTTGTATAACTATTTCAAAGGTTGTGTCAAAAACTGTGTAAAAAATTGTTGGCATGAAGGCCACAATAGCCTTTTACCTAAGTTCTATTTTTTTTTTTTTTGTGGGGGAGGGGGGGCCCGTATTAGTAAGTAGCCCCGGGGCCCGTCAAGTCTGTCTGCGGCCCTGTGTGTGGATATACGGTATATATGTGTGCAGAAGATCACATCCCAAACGACATGTTTTTTTTTTTTTTTTTTTAATAATAAATGAATATAAAATTTCTGAAATGGATTACCTAGACGAATTTTAAAATTTATAAAACTAATATTTATTTTATTTTATTATTTTTTCTTTTTTAAGAAGTAGTACAGTATCTTATAGAACAGTAGTTAGCCCGTCACGTCATTTTAGTAGTTCTCAAAGAAACTCAAATATTTTTTTAAATTTATTTAAGGTCTTTATCGGCATCTGAAATTATTTAGAACCCGTTCCTAATTTTCAATAAATAAATTGGTACCCAATCTAAATCAGAAAACTTTTCATTGCTTGGAACGGAAAGCGAAACGACTCCTAGCACAAGAGATGAAAAGTTTTCTGATTTAGATTGGGTACCAATTTATTTATTGAAAATTAGGAACGGGTTCTAAATAATTTCAGATGCCGATAAAGACCTTAAATAAATTTAAAAAAATATTTGAGTTTTCTTTGAGAACTACTAAAATGACGTGACGAACTAACTACTGTTTTAACTACTACTTCTTAAAAAAAAGAAAAATAATAAAATAAAATAAATATTAGTTTTATAAATTTTAAAATTCGTCTAGGTAATCCATTTCAGAAATTTTATATTCATTTATTATTAAAAAAAAAAAAAAAAAAACATGTCGTTTGGGATGTGATCTTCTGCACACATATACCGTATATCCACACACAGGGCCGCAGACAGACTTGACGGGCCCCGGGGCTACTTACTAATACGGGCCCCCCCTCCCCCACAAAAAAAAAAATAGAACTTAGGTAAAAGGCTATTGTGGCCTTCATGCCAACAATTTTTTACACAGTTTTTGACACAACCTTTGAAATAGTTATACAAACATAGCTTACAATATTTATTTAAATAAAGTTATTTAAAAATTTTTCAAAATTTCCTAAAAAATAGAGTTACAATAATTTATCGAGGCCAGACCCGGACAGTGGTTTTCCGGGGGAATCTGGGGGTATGGAAAAAATTTTTGAAAATTAGGCACTGAAATCTGCGTTTTTAGCTATCCTGAGTCGTGAAAAGATGATTGAAACTTGATTTGAACTTAAAGGGCCCGGGCCCTCCGAGGAAAAAAATTTCAAGAAAATTATTTTTTCTAATTGAAATTTTAAGATTTGAGCTTAAAGGGCCCGGGCCCTCCGAGGGAAAAAATTTCAAGAAAATTATTTTTTCTAATTGAAATTTTAAGATTTGAGCTTAAAGGGCCCGGGCCCTCTGAGGGAAAAAATTTCAAGAAAATTATTTTTTCTAATTGAAATTTTAAGATTTGAGCTTAAAGGGCCCGGGCCCTCCGAGGGAAAAAATTTCAAGAAAATTATTTTTTTCTAATTGAAATTTTAAGATTTGAGCTTAAAGGGCCCGGGCCCTCCGAGGGAAAAAAATTTCAAGAAAATTATTTTTTCTAATTGAAATTTTAAGATTTGAGCTTAAAGGGCCCGGGCCCTCCGAGGGAAAAAATTTCAAGAAAATTATTTTTTCTAATTGAAATTTTAAGATTTGAGCTTAAAGGGCCCGGGCCCTCCGAGGGAAAAAAATTTCAAGAAAATTATTTTTTCTAATTGAAATTTTAAGATTTGAGCTTAAAGGGCCCGGGCCCTCTGAGGGAAAAAATTTCAAGAAAATTATTTTTTCTAATTGAAATTTTAAGATTTGAGCTTAAAGGGCCCGGGCCCTCTGAGGAAAAAAAATTTCAAGAAAATTATTTTTTCTAATTGAAATTTTAAGATTTGAGCTTAAAGGGCCCGGGCCCTCTGAGGGAAAAAAAAATTTCAAGAAAATTATTTTTTCTAATTGAAATTTTAAGATTTGAGCTTAAAAAGGGCCCGGGCCCTCCGAGGGAAAAAATTTCAAGAAAATTATTTTTTCTAATTGAAATTTTAAGATTTGGAGTTTAAAGGGCCCGGGCCCCTCCGAGGAAAAAATTTCAAGAAAATTATTTTTTCTAATTGAAATTTTAAGATTTGAGCTTAAAGGGCCCGGGCCCTCCGAGGGAAAAAATTTCAAGAAAATTATTTTTTCTAATTGAAATTTTAACCATGAAAATTATTTTTTATTAGAATTTTCAGGTTGGAGCGCAATGGGCCCGGGCCCCCTCGGAGGGCCCGGGCCCCGGGGATATAGCCCCCCTGCCCCCCCTGTCTGCGGCCCTGTCCACACAGCTCTATTCTATTACTCCTCTCCCTTGGCACTATTACATCATAAAATTTTATGTAGACAAGGTATTCAAAAAAACAAATACCTCTAGAGAAATTGATTTGAAATTTTATAAAATATTCAGAGATTTTTCACAACTAATATTTTATTTTATTTTTTGGTTTACATGAATATTGACATTTCGATCAATTTATCAACTCTCTCACTCTCTCTCTCTCTCTCTCTCTCGTTCGTTACGGGGTTTAAAATCTGTCTCTCTCTCGCTCTCTCGTTCCTTCTCTTGGTTAATTTAAAGACGCACTCGTTATGGAGTTGTAATTAATTCCAGCTCACGTATTGTATGAACGACGACGACGACGAGCGTGTCATTTTCACAAATCCTTTAAGTAAATAGACATTTCGAATTCATATCTCTTCTTCTTCTTCTAATAAAAAAAAATTGACTTTTTTTCTAACACTTGTTTTGTCTGTTCAATTATCTTCACACTCAAAATTCATATTCTTCTAATTAATTTGAGAATTCGAGTCTGAGAGGATATAATAAAACTTGAAGATCGATGTCTAAGGAGATGAAATTGTTTAGGCTTATGTTAAAGGTATCCGAACCAATGGAATAAATGATAAGCGACATTTACAGGACTTTTATACACTGGCGGACAATAAAAGAAAAAACAAGGTTGAAATTTTATATTTAAGTTACACTCTTCAAGGGATATTCATAAAAATATATTGGAATTCTGAACTCTAGCTCTTGGATTCTTCCCTTCATATTTGAATTTGTACGACGCCTTTACCAACTCGACTACTTTGTTAAAAATATCATATTTGTTTAAGCTACTTGATTCATATTTTGTTTTTACTTAATAAACTAGTTTATAATTTTTTTTTTTTTTAAACACACACTTTTTTCTCATTCACACTCACACTCACACTCACACACACATACACACAGTCTTTTCGGCAACTCAGGCCATATAAGACTTTTTACGATATCCGTTATTGATAAATATACATATATGGGGTCCAGGCATTCTTATTTAAGCCATTTGGTATCCAATTGGCTTAAATAAAATCATCGGACTGCCTGGGGTCCGAACCCGCGACGTTTGGTATATGAGGTTAGCACGCTAACCTCTACGCCATGCCCCGAGGGCTTTATAAATTTAATTTCACAAACTGGGTATATTAAAATTCAAGCACGAAAGTAGCCTATATGTAAACGATTGAAAATTCATTTTTTTTTTGCATGGTCTCTTAATAATTTTTTAAAACTCTATCAGAATAAAAGACACCAATTTAATCAAATAAGAATGGCGTCTATACAGCCTCAGATGCCATTGTGACATTACACTGGAGCATTTTTTTTTTTTTTTATTTAAATAAAACTTTTTCCTTTCTTTTAAACAAAGAAAATTTTGAATTGAAATAAAAACCCTGCAAAGTTAATGTGTTTTTAATTAGTCTCGACCTACAAACGAGTGAGTGTCCATCCAACGTTAGTTCGTTCGTTATTCTAATTAGAGTTTCTTTAGAATAACTACGATAAAGACTCAAATTACTCTCTCTCTCTCTCTCTCTTTGAAAAGGAGTTTTATGTCGTTACGGTTTACTCTCTATAGATTTTATAAAGGGGAAAAAATCTGGTGTGACTGGCGCACAGCACACAACTTTCTCTTACCCTTCGGTAAGAGAAAGTTGCGCACTGTGCTGGTCACACCAGATTTTTTGTGTCGAGATATATTTAGTTTCCCATAGCACCTTAGTTTCAAACTTGCATTTTAAATGTTGACTGCTTCAAATAAACTATGGTTATTTTTCAAAATTTTAATCTCATATTTGGACATTTTATACACAATATAGAATCGTAAATAAATACAAAATTTCATAAGAATTGGAAAAAAAAATTTTAAATGCGTAAAAAGTTCCAAAGGGGGACCCCCTTTTGAATTGAAATTAACATATAAATCCCCATAGGAAATTAACATTGGTCAAATGCGAAGATAAGGTGGAAAGTTTAAAACGCGTAGAAAGAGAGAAGATAGTTTTGTGAGATATATATATATATATATATATATATGTTTTCTCTGAAACAATTAAAGACACAAATAAAATAAAAATAAATGGGAATTTAAATAATAATTGATTTTTAATCTAATAAAAAGAAAAAGATTTAAATTCGGTTACCATGGCAACCATTTATTTCTCCTATCTTCCCTATGAAGCACAAGAGTAAAGTGTGCTTCAAACAATTTCGAGGGCAAAACGAGAATATACATTTGAAAGAGCATCTAAAAAATAATTGATTTTTGAATTTTAATCAAAATCGTTAGAGCGAATTTTGAGAAAATCGAAAAAAACTGAAAAAGTACATCAGTAAAGTACTAGTACTTTTTGGCCGATTTTGATTAAAAGCTTATTTTGCCGGTCCCGGTGGGTGTTTAACTTAAATATAAAATTTCAGCCTCCTAGCTCAATTCCTTCATCCTTAAAATTGAACACACACAGCACACACACACACACACACACACACACACACAGACAGACAGACAGACCATGTCGCGAAAACCACTTTTTTGGATTCAGGGGACCTCAAAACGTGAAGATCCATCAAAATCTCGACATCGAATTTTTGACATGAAACCAATACTTTCTCTCTATATATATATTACATATATACATAGGTAAGAGAAAGTAAAGGGAGGAATAAAATAATTAGATGTTTAGGAAAAAATCTGGTGTGACTGGTCGCTCAGCACAAAAACTTTCGATTACCGTAGGTAATGTGCTTTTCACACCAGATTTTTTTGTTCGACAAATATTTTTTGTCTACACCGATATACATGTATTAAAATTTAAGATGTAAAATTTATATACATGAGAAAATACTATATTTTGTTACCAGTGCAACCATTTCTCCTACTTTCCTATGAAGTACAAGAGTTAAGTGGTCTTCAGAAGATTTCAGTGGCAAAATGAGTATATACATTTTAAAGAGAATCTAAAAAATAACTTATTTATGAATTTTAATCAAAACCGTTGAGCGAATTTTAGGAAAATTGAAAACAACTGAAAAAGTACATATTTTTTGGCTGATTTTGATTTAAAGCTTGTTTTCACGCTTCATGTGGGTGTCTAAGTTAAATATAAAATTTCAACCTCCTAGTTCTATTCCTTAATGGTTTAAATTGAAGGCCTGTTGAAAAGAGGAAGGAAGAGACAGACATTTAAAGAACTGAAGGATTGCCTGTCCCAGCTCGGGTAGCTCGTGGTCGCCATTCACGTACCCACAAGATGTGGGCCCCTGAGCAAAATAAATTTATATCTACATAGGCCTAAATTAAAAGATTTTATAAATTTGTCTTGTGGTGTTAAGCAGTTTTCCGTCTTGTTTTGATTTTTTTTTCCCTCTCTATTGTTATCAAAAGGCCATTTCCTCTATGAGAATGAATTGGCAGCACTCAGTGGTTAGTGGTTCCTTAAGGAGCCTGGCTGTCTGTCTGTAAAGGAATCTCTGCCCGATTGACCCTCGAGTGATAATGCGCATCGATAGAGAAGATGCCTTTCTCCAGGAATCTGTTGCTTGCGGTCATTGTCTATTGACAACAACAGATAGACAATACAACACACATGTCTCTCTCATCTCTATCTCTAAAGACCATAACTGAGAGCATAATACAACACTATTCAACAACTATTCCAATCATCTCTTTAGAATCAAAGACCATCATTTAATTAATACTAAACTTTCAGATTTACTCTAAAAAAAAATGAAGATTAAATATTAAATGAATATATTCATATTTTTTTTTATTCCAATTGAATTATAATAATTTTAAAATTAAATTTGAATTTTTTGAAAATTACTATGGCTAATTGGATGTCAATTGTTGCAAATAAATATAGATAGGATTCTTGGGCAAGGGAACAAATTTAGCGCCACAGTGACTAATGTACTCGAGAAGGAGCCTAGAGCTTAGGCACCCAAAATGTTTAGGCGTCGGAATTGCAGTCTTAAAAGTATATTTTCAGTTGCAATAAAAAAAGATTTTTTATTTTAATAATATTGGTTTGGTTGACTAACAAGCTCAAGGCTCCACACTCGAGCATATCATGCATTTGGGGGTAATCTGGTGTGACTGGTGGCACACAATTTTTTCTTATTATCGGTAATTTAAAGGTGCATTTTGTAGTTGTTTACCAGAATATATATACAAATCAAATTTTTAAGTACTTAAAATACAATTTTTTTCCAAAAAAAATATTTTAATCGAAGAGAAGTTGCTGTTGGTGTTATGGAATGAAAAAGAACAAGTACAGGTGCAGCAAATGAAGAAAGTCTTTGGATGCCAAATGCCGAAAAGGAGACGTTTCGGACAAAATTTTATTTGTCCATCTTCAGTCCTCGTTGGCTTATAAATTAATTAGGCACAAAGTTGTCATTGTTGTTTCGGCACGAATTTGTGCGCATGTATATTCGGACAAATAAAATTTTGTCCGAAACCTCTCCTTTTCGGCATTTGGCATCCAAAGGCTCTCTTCATTTGCTGCACCTGTACTTGTTCTTTTCCATTCCAAAAAAATATTTTTCTCAAATCTCGGGGGTTGAGGGGTAATTACCCCTTTACCCCCCATCCTTGTATTCTCCCTTCCATTGAGCAAAATGTTTTGCTCAATTGGTGTGCGTTTAGCCTAAGACTAGATGGATATTTTTTTAAAGCTCAACTCATCATTTTAATTTTAGATCTGATCTGACGAAGAACAGAGAATAAATGACAGACAGATTGTAGGCTATTTAATTCAAATATAGATGCAGGAGAATAAAAAGAGAGAGCAGCTAATTATATTTATTATACCCTCAGTGCTGACGTTTCGGTCGGTGTTTAGGGCCATCCTCAGAGCATTAGGGCTGTCATCATAAATTTCAATTTCAAACATTGTTGGTCGATTTTATTTATATATATATTATATATATATATATATATATGATAAGTAGGTGAGATGTTTTTCAATGGTAAAGTCTGCAAGTAAACTTCTATGTGACTGCTCTATCGAGTTTGATTTATGAATAAACCTAAACAGGACCGAAACGTCAGCACTGAGGGTATAATAAAAGAAAATATAATTAGCTACTCTCTCTTTTTATTCTCCTTCTACTACATCAATTAACCAGCTATATTAAAAAAACTTCCAATACTTAATTCAAAAATACTGGTAGTTTAGTTATATACCGAAAATATAATTTATATAAATATTAGTGGGGGGATTAGTAAATATTATTAGCCTAGTGGGCTTATAAGAATGAGGTTAATATAAGTTATATTATTATTGATTATAAAGTCTTCGATTTTGAAGTTCGATGAACTATAACTAGAATAATTTCACTTATAAGTCGACAACTCAAGTCAAACCGGCCCGTTTCAGAGTCTGAGAGATAGTAAAACTTGGCAAGGATTACTCATAATCGCCAAGTGAAATTAAATAAGTAAATTCCAATTTAAATTCGTATGATCACCATTGTTATTTCGAACAATAGGGTTTCTCCATTAATCTTTTTGCTCTTTATTTTAATCTCTTCTCTCTCTTGGATTTTTTTTTTTAAAGAATTTTCAACAGACTTTGCAAGATAAAATTTAATGTCGTTAAGTAAGTTGAGGTGTTATTCCGCAATAGCTTATCGTTATAATAATAATAATAATAATATACAACTAATAATTATTCTTGTCCAGAATCCTTTCTTTATGAGTGATGATTATTACCCTCTCTCGGTTATATTTTATCTATACTTTTTTACTATCATAATAATTCATACATATACAGTGTAAGTATTATATTATCTTTCACTTTCCAACCTATTATTGAAAAGCTCTCTTTTTAAGTATTCTTTTTTACGATACCGCATTAAAAATATCATAATAAAGTCTTTTCTTCATTCTTTATTCATTTTTTAAATGAATTGCACACAGATGTTTATTTTTTTTCTAATTCTTCCTGGCAACAACGCCTCCTCTCTTATTATTAAAAGACATCTTTTCTTATTATATCAGAGGGGGTGATTTATATAAGAATAATTCCCATAAAAGGCCATTTCCGCTTTTTCCGTTCCGTTTTCTTGTTTTTAATCGTACTTTACAGTGTCATGAAATATTTTAGATATATATATTTAAGCAGAAACGACTCAGTTGGCAATTAAAAGCCTTTAAACTGAAATAACAGTCGTTTTTGGGACTTGAGGTTTATCTTGCCAGATTGAATTAGACAGAATTAGCCGTTTTTTTTTTTAAATTGCCTCTGGCAAGAGAGAGAATTTCTTAAAAATAACGTCGTACCTCTTTGCGACATTTACATTTCTATTCCGAAATAAAAAAAAAAATTCAACTACTGTATTATGCTCTTTCTATTATTTTTTTTTAAGAATAAGAAAATAAAGTCCTATTTTCTTTAAATTAGAAATTTTATTATATTTTATCAAATTTTGTAGTCTGTTATTGTAAATGGGAAAAAAATGAAAAGAAAAAAAGTGAGAGATGGGTGGTCATCAGTGTATGGAGAAGTTGTTTCAAAAGGTCGGTATTCTCGGAAGTGAAAAAAAATGGGGTTGAGGGGTTATCGATGGTGGGTGTTTATAATTATTGATTGTTTTTGTAGGTATTGCCTTAATAAATTTATTTTTACAATTTTTTGTTGAGTAAACAAGTTATTTCACATCCAAGATGATGCCTCCATTTTTTTTAGTGACAACATATTAGTGATCAAAAAATTTAATTATACAGTATTTATGATTTTTATAAAAATTCCAAAGTAATATAGAAAAAATTGATTCCTTCATTTTTATTGATGTCACCACTCACGAAAAGGGAAATAAATAAAATTATATATTGATATTTAATGTCATTAATAATTTTTTTTTTTTTTTTTTTTTTAATTTTAAATAAGGTTTTGAAAAAACTTAGACCATAATGGAGTCTCTTTCTCTTTTTTTTTTTTTTTTTTTTTTTTGAGAATATTTTAGACATGTGCTTATGAGGATTAGAAACTGAAAGGAAAGAAGAGGAAGGAAGAAAGGAATTAAATGCAACTTGATGGGGGTGTCATAAATGGTTATGACCAGAGAGTGGAGAGAGAGAAGAAGGATTTAAAATAAGAAAATAAATGTAAAAAGGGTAAAAGGCAAATAGAAGAAATAAGAAATTCTTATTTACCCTTAAGTGACAATTCAGAATATAAAAATTTATTTTTATTTTATAATAAAGTTTAATTTAATAGGAAGGGCCTATATATTTCTGAATAGTCTAATTTTCTAAAGGGAGTAGACTAGAAATTCACTTTATTTCGGTTCCGTTGAAAAATAAAGTCTACTATGGCGGTGTGATTAATACAATAACAACAGATTTATATTTATATCATAAGTATTAATATTATGTGTTTGATGTAATACTCCATTTTTCTGTTGTGTTAAGTGATGAATAGTGAATAATAAAACAATAGAGTGTAGAAAAATATCTTTAATTTATTCCTCTGGCGATCGATTTCGTCCAAAGGACATCTTCAGGCCAGCGTTATTAAAATATAAAATAGTATATAAATGGTTTCTATGATTTTTAATAGAGTCGAAACAATTCTGAAACGTAGACGTAGAGCTGGAAGAGATAATCCGATTTTTATTGATCTACATCCTTCTCAATAATATCCACCAGGCTTTCCCCTATCTTCATCTATAAAAATAAAATTGTTTTTTACTCTCTTGGATAGGTGGTAAAAACATATAGATAGGCCTACATCATTCTTCTGCAATCCTCTATTTTTGCATGATTAAATTAGGAATGCTTGCATGGAATTTGTTATGACTTGTATGTTAAGATTACGTCACATCAAAGTATTCTTGCTGCCAGTATGATTTACGAAAAAGGAATATTGGTGTAAAAAAATAATGAGAACAATCTCTATATTTTTTTTTAATGATCTTGTTCTTCAGGTTTTGATTCTTATTCTACCCTTCATCAGATTTGGAGATATTTCGGAGTCCACTTCTTCAAAAACAGTTCAGTCGCAAAAAATAGTGGAAGTATACCAAATATATTTTTTCTTTATTTTATATATATCATATTCACAATCTTCAGTCGCGATAACTTATGATACTAATTCTTCTCTTCTCGTAGTTCAATTAGGGCATGTTCGGAGGTTTTGTTAGTGAAGATTTTAATCCAAAAACTATTAATAAAATGACTCATTGTTCTTTAAATAGAACTGTCCTCTCTACCTTGATTAGAAAGATTTCTGGAGAAGAATACTTTGACGGAGATAACGTTTTATTTTTTTAATTGCATGAACTTCTTTTTAAAGATTAATTATTTTTTTGTTTTTGTAACAAGAGTTTGGGATTCACGTGCGTGGATCCCTATATTTTATTTTCCTCAGGCGACAAGATGGCCGCTATTTTGCGTCGCAAGACATCTTCCGGCTCCGGCATCGATGTGAATATGATGCTGTGGTTCGTGGTGCTCCCACTACTCGTCATTGCCACGAGATAAACTCTCTATTTCTCTCTCTCTCTATCTCTCTCTGTCCTCGCCTAACCAACATAAAAATAAATAAAACAAACACCTACCAAACTATCTTCAAATCCCTCCCTCCCATCATCTTTCTCATTCTCTTTTCTCTCTCTTTCTTCCCCCATAACTCTTTAAAAGATGTGTCGTCTGAAATTATTGGTGTTTAACAAAAAAAAAAAATAAATAAAAAATAAAATAACTTTATTTTTAATTTCAATCAAATTTAACATTATACAAAAAAAAACTAATTTTCAATATTCAATATAATTTTATTATTCAAACATATAAATATAAATAATATTAAATAATAATAATGTACTATATAAAAAAAAATTATTCGATACAATAATTGTAAATACAACAACAAAAAAATATATAGAAAATTTTATTATAATTAACGATTCTATATAGTTTAGTTATTTTAGCTGAGTTCATATCAAATAATTGAATATTAATTTTATTGAATGTGAAATTGTGCTCAGTGAATCAACAAAAAAAAAAAAAAGGGTAACCACAAAATATATATATATGAACTGAAAGACTACATTGTGTATATATATATAAATTCTGTACCTAAAAAAGGGGAAAATGCGAAGACTTTAATTTTCTTGTCTTGTCGAAAATAAAAAAAAAGGCGGTGATAACAAAGTGGTGATGATGTCAATGTCTCTTTTTTCTTCCATAGCGAGATTTTCGTTGTGTGTGGTTTCATATATATATCTATTTAAATAATTTGAGCTTGAAAGAGAGATGGTTAATGAACAACAACAACAAGGGCAATCAGGCCCTTCCTTGTTCTCAATTCGTTAGGCTGCAATTATTATTCCTCTTCCTTAATAATAACAGATAATAATCTACAATTTGTAAAGAAATAGTCCATTTGTGTTTACATCACACAAGTATTTGTACACTTCGTCTTCCAAGACAAAAAACTGATTCTGTGCTCAAAATAAAAATGTTTTGAGGTTGTTCAAGTGTGCAAATACTTTTTTTCAAAAGGTAACTGGGAGGTGTCTGAAATCTATAAATGTTAAAATTGTGAAGCAATCATTTGATTCAGTTGTGGAATGTGGAATCAATCTATTTAAATCGCAGGACAAAAAGGGATTATACAAATTCGACGTTAGGTTTGTTTAAAAAAAATGTGATTAAAAAAATACATCCTTTCAACATTCCGGAGGAATATTTTCATCCCTAATAAATTCAAATTTAAAAGATTTTTCAAAATGCCTCCCTAACAGGCCACTATAGACACATGATTTGTAAGACGTTGTCACGTCAAAAAAAAAGAAATTGTTTAGAATTGTTAAGCGTTGGCATTTTCATTGGATTATTATTTTTTTTTTAAATTTGATTTGATAAAAAAATTAAAATATCAAAAATGATTGCAAAACGTCATTTGCAAATATCAAAAAATTTTTGTTTTACTCCCAACTGAGGATTTTTCAAAATTTATTTCATGTTCATCAACACTTAATATTGTAAATATGTAATAAATTTATAAATAAATAAATTAATATTATGGATCTCTACATAAGAGTGGGTCCCAACTGGGGTGCATAAAATATGTTTTGTATAAAATACTCTTTAGTTTTTAAGGTCAATAAGTCCGACTTTTTGAATTTCCCGCCTCTTAATTGAAATGGCAACACTGCTCCTGTCAGCAGGCAACTATCAGCTTGACTCCTGTCGAAATTTGAACCAGCTGGGTCTTTGTTTTTGTTTGACATCCATTAATAGCAGATTACCTCGTGATTTCAGATGAAAATGGAAAAAAGTGAATTTCGTGTGCTCAATGGTAAAAATCCATTAATTGGGATACGAATTGCTCCCTCATCCGCCCTTTTCCGGATTTAACCCCGAGTGACTATTTCTTGTTTCCAAACCTGAAAAAATGGCTCGTCTCAATTTTAATGCCCTCGACAAATCTTATTTTTGGAAGGGATAAAAAAATGGACAAACGTTGGACAAAGTGTATAGAGCTCAAAGGAGACTACGTTGAAAAATAAAATAATTTTTTATCCAAAAACCTGTGTTTCATTCAAAAAGGACTTATTGACCTGCTCTCGTATTATAGTTCTTTTTTTTTGTTTTAGTCAATCATCCGTTCTTTTTGATCAAGATCCTATCTATTATTTATAGTAGAATTCGATGGCATTTTCAATTATTAAAATTATTCATTTTTTTACCACACTCTGAATAATTTAATATACCATAATAAATGGCGATTGGCTGGTGAAATTTCCTTGTGTTGATGTGAATTGACAAATGATGTGTTTAAATGTCATCCTTTGGAATGAGTGACGTGTGATGGGATGACCTGTCAAGAGGATATCCCAAAATACTCTTGAAATTGTATTGAAGAAGGACGGACACTATTGATTCTAACTTTACAATAATAGGCATTGGAAGATAGAGACAGAGGCACACCTAGAGGTATGTATAAACAGTTGGTAACTTGCCCTCAACCTTCCTATAAACAATTTATTCCATATTTAGCTTTACTGTTCTTTTGACCAAATTATATTCTTCTTTAATAGAAATATAGAAATTTAATAAAATGTATTAAGAGGCGGGTCTTGAAAAACAGTTAAAAGCCGATTGAGAAGCTGGTTACTCTAGGCGGCAAGAGATGGCGTTAGTTCTGCCCGTAGGGAAACAAGCATTTTAGTCCATTTCATTTGAAAGGTTCCATCAAATTAATTAAAGGCAAAAAATTACTTATTTTTTAACACAATGATTACATTTTAATGTGATTAATAAAAAAAAAAAAAAACATTAAAAATTTAAGTTCGATAGCTTAAAAATTGTGGTCGATGGAACCTATCAAAATCAGCTCGAGACGAGCCCCTTAAGGGTCAGTAAAATTTTGATATAATCAGAATATAAGACATCATTAAATGGTTCTTCCTAAATTTAAAAGACCGACTGAAGAAAACAAGCCGATGAGTGTAAGAAGAAAATGGAGACTGTCAAAGAGGGGGTAGAAGAATACCAGTCGCCATAATTACAAACTGCTAGTTATATCATTTCCAATCCCTTTATTTAATTTTTCTTCTGAATTTTCTACAATCAAATTGATATCCCAAAATTTACAAGTTTATAATTCTTTTCAAAAAAAAAAAAGATCCTGTTTAAAAAATTTTTGCACAATTATAGAGAATTTTTTACTCTAGTCTCTCTCTCAAACTCAATTTTTTTATTCTAAAGTATACAACTTTGTTACCGCCAAAAAAAAAAAAATCTTAACAAAATATTTGCTTCAATATTTTCCAAATGTATTTGTGAATGCAAAAAAAAAAAACAAAAAAAAAAAAAGGATGTTTATTTCTCATCCGAATATATGAGCTCTTTGCGTGATTTACAAGAAAATGTATGAATGTAAACAACAAAGCCTCTAGGCTTAACCGTTCTATATAATATAAATATATATATATAGTAAATAAAAAGAAAAAACCCATGTCCCTGTGAAAGAACGAATTATATATAAATTAATTTTAAAAAAATTATCTTTATCATTTTATTATTATTATTATATGCTAGAAAAAAATTATTTTATGTTATTGTTCAAATTTTCCAAAAAAAAAAAAAAAAAAAAATTGGGGTACGTATGTGACGAAATTTGTTTGTTGTAAATGAATAAGTGAATTCTGTTGTATGTTTGATAGTATGCTTGTGAGAGTGTGTAAGATATGGGCGCTCTTTTTAAGGTTCCACCTTAAGGGACCCTCCCTGTAGGGTTAAAACTTGTCTTTTTTTAAGGGTGAGATTTGCGACTCCCACAAAAAAAAAAAAAAAACCAACCCTGCCCATTCCATTTATTCATTAGTCTAACAGGCGAGTCACGTGACAACATATCTTCTCGCCAATTTCAAGCAAACTCACCTGACCCTTTTCCCTTCCCCCTCCATCTCCCTTTCTATCAGAATTCTGTATAACAATTACATATTACAAATTTACAAAAAATTTATAAAAACATAAAAAAAAAAAAAACACAAAATGCACCATTTTTTCCACAAATTAAGGCATTCATTGTAATTTTTCCCCCAACCCCCCGATTTCAAAGTAATATTATTGAATAAATGTCTATATTTTATTCACAATGTCAACAAAAAAAAATATATTGACGATTTTTGTTGTATAAATGTGAGTGTTTATTTTTCTTTTAACATCCAATTTTCCTTCAAACAAATTACCTTTTTTTTTATTAATTTATAGGATTACTAAATAAATAATTTTATGAATAAAAAAAGATAAGTAAAGTAAATTATTAATTGAGCAAATATATGGGGTTGAGAATGCCTCAAAGGAAGTCGGATATTATATAATAATTATTATTTTTATATTTTTGTATTATTATATTTTTATTTATATATTATATTTTTATTTACATATTATTATATTTTATTATTATTACGATGTTTATATTATATATTTTACATCTTGAATTCTAATATATCGGCAGAAACTAAAAAATCTGGTGTGACAAGCACAGAACACAACTTTCTCCTACCAAAGGTAAGAGAAAGTTGTGTGCTTTGCGACCAGTCACACCAGCTGGCTGGGTATAATTTTTACAAAAAAAAGATTGTAGCAGCGCTCTCTATGGTGGGGGAGGGGGGGGTTAGAATTTGTCCAGGGGCGAATTTGAAGACGGCATAAATATATAGGCCCTAATAAAATATATATTTTTTTTGGTAGGGGGGCGCAAATTATAATCTTGGCCCCGGGCCCAAGTTTTCCTTGGTGTGTCACTGATCGTATGTAAAGAAAGAAATTTTATTTGAATTTGTTTCTATTTCTCCTGATAACTAAAATTGCTTTCTGAGTGAATTCAAATACCCGAATGCCGTGCTGTGGGCCAGTGTGTGGTTAGGGCACACCGAGTACAAATTGATGGATCGGTTCTACTCGTTTAAAGAGTCTAAAAAATGTTACCAATATATTATAATTAAATCTTTAAAATGTTTCTAGAAACTGTAAAATAAAAATTTAGCTGTTAACCTATAAAATTGGCCGGTCTAATATTTAATGACATACATTTCAAATAAACTAAAATTTATAAAAGTGACTATTGGAATGGAATAGAGAGGAAAAAAAGCAAAATCTCTCATCCCCTATCCCCAGATTTAAACATTTTGGTTGTTATATTAATTTTACAAAAAAATAATATTTTTCTCTTTTATAATCTAACGAAAATTAAAGGATCAACTACGTCATTAGTCATTTTCCTCATTTGAGAGAGTAATTTAATTTAACCTCTTAAACGGATAAGAGGAATGAATATATCCGTCATTAAATTGAGATAAAGATGAATGTGATATTAGAGCTTCTACTGTTGTTATTTTGCCCCAGCTCTACAATACAAAGACTACATAAATTATAAAGTGGTATACAATTATATTTTTATATTTCCTGTCTTAAGTCGCTTCAGGAGGACACATTAAATCTTTAGTCCCTACTGAGGCATTGTAAAGTATTTTTTATGCAGATTTTTTTTTTATGAATTAGTGAGCAATTTTCATATTGGTTGTTTTTTTTTTAATTATGATTAATTAAAAAATAAAAAAAAAAAAAAATTATATCAATATTTATAGAAAATACAAAAAAAAAAAAAAACACAATTATGAAAGTAATGAAATGTAAAAATCAATAATATCTAACTAAAACCAATTAAATAAAATGTGATCTGGCTAAAAAATAAATTTAGGTATTTATTTAAAAATTAACGCTCAAATAGTTCAGCACTTTTTGCAAAAAAGATGGCAGGCTAGTCTAACAGTCGGCATTATCAGATCCCTTATAAGCCTAGATCTATATTTATATATATTTTTATGCTGTATAAATGATATATAATAATATTTATAAACTATTCATTTAAAAGATCAACCCAATTAAACAAATTCATGAGATTAAATATAGCTGACATCTGTTTGGCAAATCTTCATAATATTTTCGTAAATTAGGCTTTTTAGCTCACTTTTTAACCCGAGTAAAAATGATTAAAAATGGTCGAGGGATACACACGCCCGCTGCAGGTCTGCATAGTGAACTTTAAAGGGACACACAGGGATATACACAATTCACCCCAGACACACAGATATACACCAGGGGCACACACAGTAGATCGAAATTTCGACTTTAAAGTGACCAGAAAGAAAAATGTGTGTCCGTGGTGTGGACGTGTATATCTCTGTGTGATCCCTCCAGGTTCACTATGCAGACCTGCTGCTGGGCATGTGTATCTCTCGATCATTTTTTAACTGGAAGACCCCTAACCCCTAACTTCTCGCCAAGAACATGCGAAATCAGCTGTGACACCCTAACCGCCTTAAAGTATTACTTTAATATAAATTGATGTGCATAAAAATATATTTTTTTTTTGCAAGAAGAGTTTTAAAATAAGCAAACAAAAAAAAAGATATCTGAAAATTTTTGGCCCCTTTTAAAAAAACCCGAATTTTCTTAACATCAAATATGGCAAATATTTTAAAAAAAAGAAATTCAATTTTTGCCGTTGCCTCTTTCAGTTTTTCTAATGATAAATCTTCCAATAATTAAATTTAAAGTGAGAGAAAAATGTCATAAGAACGTAAAAGATTGAATTCATTTTTTTTTTTTTTCTTATTCTTTTGTATGTTTTTTATTAAAATTCTAGGTTAGAAAAAAGAAAAGCAGGAGAAGAAAGCGTTGGTTCTTTCTGGCCTTGCTCTCTCATTTCCGTCAAGATGATCCCCGGTCACGCCAATGGCACACACACATATTCCAGGAAAATCCTCACGCCGTCTCCCCGAATTGCGGAAACTCTGTGAGTACCTTACTCTAGGGAACAACAACAACAACAAGACGACCTCTGAGATCTGAGATTGTTCATTCACTACAAACGGAAACGAAAAAGTGCCACAACTCTTAAGCTATAATTTAACCTAGTCAGTTTTTTTTTTTTTTTTGAGATTTTTTTTATCTATACTATATAACTATTATAATAATACGCAATATTCTTTAGAAAAGAAATATCTATAATCGATGAATTTTTAAAATCAATCAATTATTTTTTCATTATTATGGGAGTTTTGAATATTAGGGTCCGACCGAAACAAGATTTTCAGCCGAAACCGAAACCGAATATTCGGCCGAAACTATAAAAAAAATTTGGATTTTTTTTGAAATTTTTTCCCCTCCGTGAAAATCATTTTTTACCTTTTTTTTTTGGAGACAAAAATTTTTTTCTCCTTCGAAATGCAAATCATTTGACCTTTTTTTTTAAGAGTCAAGTTTCGGCTACTTTTTGGCCGAAACCAGATTTTCGGCGAAAACTGGCCGAAACCGTAACCGAAACCGAATATTCGGTCGGTTCCTATTGAATATATTGATAAAAGTAAGAGACACATATAAAGAAAGAAGGACTGCCTGTCCCAGCTCAGGCAGCTCGTGGTTGCCATCCACATACCCACAAGATGTGGGCCCTGAGCTAACGGTGAGCTAATTGACGAATGAAAAAAGGCAAGCCGAGATCATACTAGTCACTTAAAAGTTTTTTTTTTCATTAATTAATAATTAATTAATCAATTAATCAATTATTGACCTTTGTTATTCTGACCATCTGATCAGTCCATTGTTATCAACTTGAAAATATTAAAATACATTTTGTAAATTAAAATATACAAATAACTGAGTGTTTTGCATTTGAAAATAATTTTTTTTAGCATGGCCTTAGGCCTTGAAAAGAATTCTGAATGGAACTGCAACTAAAAACTTGCATAAAATTGGTATTTTTAAATATACAATTTTATTTAGATATTCATTTCGATCTAATCCCTATTTTATTTATTTAAACGAATCAAATTATAAATTGTATACATTTCAATAATAAAATTCCTTGGTTTTCTAAAACAATTATTCATCTTTTATTAGAAAATATGCAATGATGTATTTAGAGATTAATCAACAACAACAACATGGTTGCTGGCTTCAAATTAGCGAGCAATTCATAAATCGAAACAATGTTAATCTCTATCCTTTGGGATTTTATTGAAAATTCCCTCTTTTTTTCCTCAATATTTGAGTATTAAATCTTGTATTTAAAATAATAATGAAATAATGAATCAAAAAAGGAGAGGAAAATAAATATCATTTCTCTTTCCGTCTGAACGATAACATTTTTTTGTCTTTGATCATGGAGGAAAATTTCATATGAATTTAATTAATTTA
>JAKCPI010010794.1:0-23909 GCA_023213315.1 Euborellia annulipes
GGGTTCGGACCCCAGGCAGTCCGATGATTTATTTAAGCCAATTGGATACCAAATGGCTTAAATAAGAATGCCTGGACCCCTAATAGATAAATTATTTAATAACGGATATCGTAAAAAGTCTTATATGGCCTGAGTTGCCGAAAAGACTGTGTGAATGTGTGTGTGAGTGTAAGTGTGAATGAGAAAAAAGTGTGAGTGTTTTTTTTTTGCAAAAAAAAAAAATTACAATAGGGAAAATGGAGGTTTAGGTTTTCTATAGAAAAAATTGTAAATAAATTGAAGAAAGTTTTTTACTTTCTCTATATAGGTCTATATTATATTAATTTATAGAGAGAGACAAGTATTGGATTCATGTCAAAAATTCGATGTCGAGGCTTCGATGGATATACACGTTTTGAGGTCGCTCTGAATCCAAAAAAGTGGTTTTCGCGACATGGTCTGTCTGTCTCTGTGTGTGTGTCTGTCTGTCTCTGTGGGTTCAATTTTAAGCATGAAGGAATTGAGCTGATTGTGATTAAAATTCAAAAAATCAATTATTTTTTAGATGCTCTTTAAATGCTCTTAAAATGTATATTCTCATTTTGCCATTGAAATCTTCTAAAGACCACTTTAATTTTGTACTACATAGAGAAGATAGGAGAAATGGGTGCCATGGTAACAAAATATAAATATTTTCTCGTATAAATTTTACATCTTGAATTCTAATATATCGGCGATTACTAAATATATGTCGGCACGAAAAATCTGGTATGGCATGCACAGTACACAACTTTCTCTTACTGAGAAAGTTGTATGCTGTGCGACAATCACACCAGATTTTTCTTTGAGTTGAAAACATAATAAAGTTATTGATTATCAATTCATTTAACTAAGATAGGAATTATTACTGATATCGTACGTATATTTCTCAAGAATTCTGGAAGCGGTTGCACTATAATTATAATTTGTTTTGAACCAATATCATCTAGTTCTTTCAGAAAAATTTATATTAGTCTGACTGAATCTATTGATCTTGATAAAAAAATTTTTATCTTATTCTTGAATCGGGTATACCACTGACTGAGTTACAATAAAATCCAATTTTAATGTTTTAATATAGTTTTCACTCTAGAGGTTATATTTTTTATATTTAATTCCACTTGGTTAGTATAAGAGGTCTTAAAAAGAGCCTTATGAGTGATTGGAGGAATGATGGAGCAATCCGGAGATTTGTCATTTGGCTGGCATTTTTTCGGATTAGACCTTATCCGCCCTGTCACCCCGCCCACGAAATGTCATCTCTGGTTCTCTCTCCGCTTCTTCTCTCTAAAGATTCCCTCAAGTTGTCACCTAATTTTTTTTTTTTTTTTATTTAGAGTTTAATAAAAAAAAAAAAAGTTGAGTTTGATATACTTTTCTGCCAAAAATACTTAAAGTCTTGATGCTACTTTATATTATTGGCCTTTTTCTAGAGATGGGATTCAGCCGGCAAGTAGCATTACACGCGTATCGGTTTTTTAATTTCCCCTAGTTCCGCCGACATTTTGAAAAATCATAAAGTTTAATCCCGGCAAAAAAAAATTACGATTTATATTTTCTCAGATCAAAAACTATTTGTGTATTTTTGTTGGGAAACAAGGATCATATTATCATATTAATATTAATTAGAAATATAAAAACAATAAATGATGCTTGTTTTGATAAAGATTTTTTTAAATAGCTATAGTTAATTAATTAATACGAATAGTATAATAGTTAATTAATTAATTATTTATTATCTATTATACTGATTACTATTACTATTGACTGATGGTCGGCGGCTCGCGTTTTGCCTTTGAGTTGGCTGATTTTACCTCATGTACACTAAGAGGGGCATATAGCCCTATGTACAATTGATTGAATAAATAAATAAATAAATAAATATACTAGTAGAAGTTAAAATTTTGCTGGGACAGATCGTTGAGGTATTGGATATGGAGAAAATATACAGGCATTCCGAAATATTTGCAGAATAAATTATTTTAATTGTGGAAAGCAACTCGCTGGTGTATATTTTCTCCATATCCAATAAATAAATATACTATTTAAAAAAATACCATCTCCGAAGAGAACCTTATTTTTTCTATTTACAAGTCTAATCTCAGCCAAAAACATCGGAGATGCAAAAAGGGGCGCCTCGCATTATTTTTGCCCAGCGTCGAGGTGAAATCAAAAAAATGCGCCTCGCTTTTCTGATTTATATAAAAGCGAGGAAATATTTTCACTTAAATAAAACCCCTACAGAATTTTATTTGTTTCATATATCCTCGCTTTTATATAAATCAGAAAAGCGAGGCGCATTTTTTTGATTTCACCTCGACGCTGGGCAAAAATAATGCGAGGCGCCCCTTTTTGCATCTCCGATGTTTTTGGCTGAGATTTCACTTCTTTTTGTGAAATATTGCATTTAAATATTATTTAATAATTTTTGTTTATTAAATATTAAGTTATCCCATGAATAGATATTTTAATATGCATTCCAAACAGTAAAAAATAAATACATCATTTGGTATTAATTCAAAACGATAAACATAGGATTTCACCAAATTTTATAAAATTTTAAGTTTTTTATATTTGTTATGTTGGTAAAATGTAAATACATCGTTTGGTATCTATTCAAAACGATAAACATAGGATTTCTCCAAATTTTATAAAATTTTAGGTTTTTTATTTTTGTTATGTTAGTAGGATGTAAATACATCGTTTGGTATCTATTCAAAACGATAAACATAGGATTTCCCTAAATTTTATAAAATTTTAGGTTTTTTATTTTTGTTATGTTGGTAGAATGTAAATACATCGTTTGGTATCCATTCAAAACGATAAACATAGGATTTCCCTAAATTTTATAAAATTTTAGGATTTTTATTGTTGTTATGTTGGTAGAATGTAAATACATCGTTTGGTATCCATTCAAAACGATAAACATAGGATTTCACCAAATTTTATAAAATTTTAGGTTTTTTATTTTTGTTATGTTGGTAGAATGTAAATACATCGTTTGGTATTAATTCAAAACGATAAACATAGGATTTCACCAAATTTTATAAAATTTTAGGATTTTTATTTTTGTTATGTTGGTAGAATGTAAATACATCATTTGGTATTAATTCAAAACGATAAACATAGGATTTCACCAAATTTTATAAAATTGTAGGTTTTTTATTTTTGTTATGTTAGTAGGATGTAAATACATCGTTTGGTATCTATTCAAAACGATAAACATAGGATTTCTCCAAATTTTATAAAATTTTAGGTTTTTTATTTTTGTTATGTTAGTAGGATGTAAATACATCGTTTGGTATCTATTCAAAACGATAAACATAGGATTTCACCAAATTTTATAAAATTTTAGGTTTTTTATTTTTGTTATGTTGGTAGAATGTAAATACATCGTTTGGTATCCATTCAAAACGATAAACATAGGATTTCACAAAATTTTATAAAATTTTAAGTTTTTTATATTTGTTATGTTGGTAGAATGTAAATACATCGTTTGGTATCTATTCAAAACGATAAACATAGGATTTCTCCAAATTTTATAAAATTTTAGGTTTTTTATTTTTGTTATGTTAGTAGGATGTAAATACATCGTTTGGTATCTATTCAAAACGATAAACATAGGATTTCACCAAATTTTATAAAATTTTAGGTTTTTTATTTTTGTTATGTTGGTAGAATGTAAATACATCGTTTGGTATCCATTCAAAACGATAAACATAGGATTTCACCAAATTTTATAAAATTTTAGGATTTTTATTTTTGTTATGTTGGTAGAATGTAAATACATCGTTTAGTATCCATTCAAAACGATAAACATAGGATTTCACCAAATTTTATAAAATTTTAGGTTTTTTATTTTTGTTATGTTGGTAGCACTTCTTCTTATCACGTTAATCTATTGTATTTCTATCTGAATGGATTTATCCTAAAAATTGTTATTCCATTAGGGATGAAAATTACTAATATTAAATAGATGTTCCTAGATGACGTCATCAGGGAGCAAAATAGTCAAAATTGTCTTTTCGCCATGTTAAAGATAGGACAAATTTGAAATTTTGAATGCCTCTCCAAAAGTCACTTTTGATCCAAAATGAAATTTTATATCAAAGGTATCGGGTTTTTGATAGTATCTATTTGTATTTTAAATTTCATCCAAATCGGTCCAGCAGGGAAACCTGTAGCTTTGTCTAAAAATTTGAAAATTGAAGAAAAGAATGAAAAAAAAGAAAAAAAAGAAAAAAAAGAAAAAAAAAAAGGAAAAATAAGAGACTAACTTTTGACCTTCCGAAATCGGCAAAATCTCAACTTTGAGCCTCTGCCATTCTTTTTGGGGACTGGAATTTTTTTTTGAATTCGTGCTCAAAATAATCCTTATTTATTCTAGTTTAATATAAAAAAAATTTGGCTCCGATATCCTAAAAACTTTTTGAGATATTCGCCCAGAAAGAGAAAAGTTTCTCAAAAAAATTTTTTCACGTCCCTATCTTTTATTAAGGATTTAAAATCATTCTTGATAATATAGTCTAGGGACGACTCGTCCATCTAAATGCAATGGGCCATTGGCATCTATTGGAATATCAACTAAATGGTAGTATTAAGAGTTTCTTTGCTTTCTTTTGCTTTTCACATGCTCGGCGACGAGTCGCTCCCGCGACTCTTGATATAATATAAGTAGTATCTAATATCATAAAAAATCCTAATATGGAATTGGCCAAATAGAAATTTATTTAAATCTCTATATAATAATAATGAAAGCGGATGGCATCCTGGAAAAACAAGATCAATATTTATCAGATTTTTCTTTACTTGATCGTCGACGTTTCTGACGCCAGTCGCGTCCTTCCTCAGGACAATCAAAACGTCAAACAAATACAGATGGAGGTATTTCTAGTGAAAATTGAAATCGTGATGGGATGATAAAATTTCAATATATGACAAACTGAATGCATTCATCATTTCATCATGATTTCATATTTTCACTAGAAATACCTCCATCTGTATTTGTTTGACGTTTTGATTGACCTCACACACATTTTTTTCTTAATTTCGGTAATTTAAAGGCGCATTCTGTACTTGTTTGCCAGAATATAAATACAAATCAAATTTTTAAGTAAGCTTATTAATTTTTAAAATTTTACATTAAAAATACATTTTTTTTTTTTTTTTTTTTTTTTTTTCAAATCTCAGGAAGGTAAATTCCTCCTATTTACCCCCCCCCCCCCCCTTGTATCCGCCCTTGCTGTGTGTTGACATTAATATTAATTAGATATACGGTATATATATGATAGGTCTATCGACGATCATGGGGATTAAGAATTCACAAATATCATTTCAATGTCTCTATACATTAATTAATTCATAATATCAATAAAATCAATCCACTCATTTTCCAGGTTTTTCCTAACTTAAAATAAAAATTGTGTTCATAAAATAAATTTTTCTTTATAAAAAAAACATCACAACTTGTAATAATATAAAATATTTGTTGAAAAATTTTAACAATTTTCTTTCCCAACGACGGTATTCCATACCCCCCTCGGTGCCCCCCCCCCTCTTTGGAGAAATATCCTGGATTCGCCCATGGTAAGAACATATCAATTTCAACAAACTTGCGTTTTTAAATTATCATGTACATATACCAGAGGCGTATATAGGGGGGCCGAGGGGGCCCGGGCCCCCCGAAAATTTCCAAACAAACATCAGCGCAACAAATTTTTTCCGCAGGATGGCAAACTTTGGTTCCGCAAAGGAAAAAATGTTCCTCAAAAAATTTCGTGTGAAAAAAAAATTAGTTTCTTAAAAAAAAAAATTTCCGCAGAAAAATTTTCATTTCGGGCCCCCCCCCCCGAAAAAAATTTCTATATACGCCCCTGACATATACAGAGAGAGAGGTAGACATAGTTCTGAAAATATTATTTTTGACTCACGGGTAAGGAAGTAGAATTTTTTGACGACTTCAATACTTTCTCTATCTTATACTGTATATAGGGCCTATTATGTAACAGTAGGTAAAAATATAAAAAAAAAATAACTAAAGATATTTTTTTGTGTTTTTTGTTTATACCACCAAAGAGACTGAGAAAACAAAGATAAGAAAAATCATTTCATCATCATTTTTTTTTTTTTTGTAAATTTTCTCTCATTATATTTGGTCACTTAAGGTTGTTCGGACATTAAAGCACTTTGGTAGATTAAAAGCTAATTTTTTAATATGTTATTAATCACTATCAAATACGTATAAAATAAAATTTTGAAGCAGATCTGACACAGGGTTATCGTGTAATTAATTTTTAAAAAATTGAAATTTAACATGTAGCCTATGGGGAATAACGACGAAATTCACACATATCGAATTATATAGGCATCTGTGCAAATGATACAAAAACAAAAAAACTTACATTTTATTAATTCACTTCCGAGGAATATGTTAAAAATAAAATCAAAAGTTTCTGCCGACCGCTTTTAAAGATATTTTAACAAGAAAGTCAAAAAAATTCTCCAAAATGACAGTCGCTAATATTTAAAAATCTGGTGTGACTGGCGCACAGCACACAACTTTCTCTTACCTTCGGTAATCGAAAGTTGTGTACTGTGCTTGTCACACCAGATTTTTTGTGTCGACATGTATTTAGTTCCCGACAGTAGGTAACATTTGAAGATGTAAAATTTATAAGTATGGGAAAATATTTATATTTTGTTACCATGGCAACCATTTCTCCTATCCTTCCCTATGAAATACAAGAGTAAAGTGGTCTTCAGAAGATTTCAATCGCAAAATGAGAATATACATTTTAAAGAGCATCTAAAAAATAATTGATTTTTGAATTTTAAAAAAAATCGTTGGAGCAAATTTTGAGAAAATCGAAAAAAACTGAAAAAGTACATCACTAAAGTACTAGTAATCTTTGGCCGATTTTGATTAAAAGCTTATTTTTCCGGTCCCGGGGGGTGTTTAAGTTAAATATAGAATTTCAACCTCGTAGCTCAATTCCTTCATGCTTAAAATTGAACACAGACACACACACCCACCCACCCACCCACCCACCCACCCACCCACCCACACACAGACAGACCATGTCGCGAAAACCACTTTTTTGGATTCAGGGGACCTCAAAACGTGACGATCCATCAAAATCTCGACATCGAATTTTTGACATGAATCCAATACTTTCTCTCTATATATATATTACATATATACATAGGTAAGAGAAAGTAAAAATAATGAATTCTCGAGAGTCAGACCAGCCTGGCAACGTCGCATAGCATAAGTGTCTTATCTCTATGTCAGATACATTTTTTTTTTCAATTTTACAATATTTTTTCTCGCAAATCGTCCATTGTGTTTAAACTGATTTGCATTAAACATTGTAATATATTAAATAAAATAAAATTTAAGGCGTTTAAGATTTAAAATAGATAGTTGATGAATGCAATGTTGCCAGATCTATATTACGTGAAAAACTGCTCGAGTCAAAAGTCATTCATTTATTATTTTTGGTAATTAAATTATTAACTTAATACAATTATAAACTCTGATAGGTCACGACTAAATTATAATAAGGAATTTTGGCATTCAAATTTTTAATTTTATTTAAAAAAAAATTTAGATTCTATTATGACTTACGATGTACTATCCGAACAACCTTAACTTGAATAATTAACGAATGTTATTTTTTAGTAGCTAAAAAGTTCACAAAGAAATTTTATAATTATAATTAGATTAATTATACAATAAAATAAGAAGAATATGATGGTTGTAAAAATAATCTGCTTGTTACCAAATAATATATAGTTCCTTAATTACATTTATATTTAATCTTCAGATATAAATACGTCAATTTGATTGACTTTTGGTACAGACTACAGGTCGATATTGAAAGGAAAACAAATAGGATGAGGAGCTGACGGAGAAAATAAGCAAGAAAAAAAAAACATCACCCCCTCTTGGTCCTAGGGAACCCATAACTAATTAAATTCTCCCAACTCAAATTTTAAGAAAACGAGACACTCAGGTCTATTCCCTAAAAACACGTTAAAATTTTAAATCAACAAATGGGTGTTAAAAAGTCATGTAAAAACAATGAGCGTTCAAAAATGCTATTCTCTAAACAAAGTTTTAACAGCGACGTTACCATTGCTTATATTTCAAAGCTATCAAAATCATAACCTTACTTTTTATGTTAAGGACGCCAATTTTATTTTAAATACGGCGTTAAAATATTAAAGTCACTCCCAAGACATGGCATTAACTTTTAATACTATTTACTAAATTTTAACGCTTTGGCTTTAGTTTTTGTTTACCGAATAGCTATTTGAGGCAAGGAAGTGTTAAAATGAATTAATGTTGTTTACAGATGTTAAAAGTTGACGTTCTTGTTTGGAGAAATAAAAGTTAACGTTTTTGCTTAGAAAATAGACCTGACTGTGTGTGAGTGGCGGATCCAGAGGTGTTTCTCGGCGGGGGGGGGGGTAATCTGGAGTGACTGGTCGCACAACACACATTTTTTTCTTAATTTCGGTAATTTAAAGGCGCATTCTGTACTTGTTTCCCAGAATATAAATACAAATCAAATTTTTAAGTATTAATTTTTAAAATTTTACATTAAAAATACATTTTATTTTTTTTTTCGAAAAAAAGTATTTTTTTCCAAATCTCAGGGGGGTAATTACCCCCTTTACCCCCCCTTGTATCTGCCCTTGCTGTGTGTTGACATTAATATTAGATATACGATATATGATAAGTCTATCGACGATCATGGGGATTAAGAATTCACAAATATTATTTCAATGTCTCTAATAAATATGAAATTAATTTTTAATTACTAAATATATACAGGTAGAGTTGATTAAAATATTTTCATTCGTTGATAATATTTTAAGACTTTTATTATTTTTAAATTGTATGGCTTCATAAAAAGTAGCTGCACTTGTCTCTCTCTATTGTTTTTTTTTTTTCAAAATAAACTAAAATTAGACTTATCCTATTGATAGGGAATCGGGATATGAATAATTCATTGAAATGTTGATAATTTTTTAATGCTTTGAATAATATCGGATTATGGGTTTTTTATTTTATTGGGCATTGCTTTATTTTATTTTATGGAATTTAATTATTATTTTCATACATTATTCATTTATTTATTAACTAGTCGCGCTGACCGCCTTAGGCGGACTCCATGATTGAAAAATAATAATATCTACCTCATTGTGAGGGACAGTTAAATTTTTAAAATTTAATTATTTTTTGCGAGTAAAACCCTTAAAAACATTCCTAGTTTATTTCTGATGTATCGTGCACGGAGGCACGCACCAATCTATAATAAGTCCCGGCATCTAGCATGAACCCGGTTTCACTATTGCAGGTGGGTGGCCTTTAATCTCTCTGCTTCCAAAAAATGCTGGTCTAATCTAAAGGGCGATCTGAGGGGGGTTTCTTATCACTAGTCTGGAAAAATTTAGTGTGACTTCACGCACAGCACATAACTTTTTCGAAAGTTATGTAGTCCTACTGTCACAGATATTTTTTGTGTCGAGATATATTTAATTTCCCATGTCACCTTAGAGCAGTGGTTTCCAAACTTTATGTTACCACGCCTCCCTTAAAAATAATTAATCTTATGACGCCTCCCCCCCCACCCCCATTTTATAAAATAATACAAAACAAAAAATATAAATTTATATAAAAATATTAAAAATAAATTTTTTTGCAAAAAAGTTTTTTTTTTTTTTCAAATCTCGGGAGGGGGGGGGGGGGGGTAATTACACTTTTACACCCCCCTTTTATCCGCCCTTGTTAGGGAGGCGCGCCTCACAGTTTGGAAAACGCTGGTATAAGGGTATTTTATGGCTGGTGGAATTTGTATCAGGAATGAAAGTAAGAAAAAACGAAGCTAGAATTTTTTCTTTAAAAATATATATTA
Source organism: Euborellia annulipes (assembly GCA_023213315.1). NCBI lineage: Eukaryota > Metazoa > Arthropoda > Insecta > Dermaptera > Anisolabididae > Euborellia > Euborellia annulipes. Next base: position 9,942 of record JAKCPI010010794.1, read on the forward strand.
ACAGCTTACGTTTCGGTCTTGGTCAAATACATTCTTGGATGACCACTATCAGCTCCGAGGATGGCTTTGACCAAAGCCGAAACGTCAGCTGTTAAAATATATTTTTAAAGAAAAAATTCTGGCTTCGTTTTTTCTAACTTTCATTCCTGAAGAGAAATATTTTTCTCAAATCTTATTTTCACGCCCTAGGAGGGTGCCTAACTTAAATATAAAATTTCAACCTCGTAGCTCAATTCCTTCATGCTTTAAATTGAACCCAAATAGACACACAGACGCGAAAACCATTTTTTTGGAATCAGGGGACCTCAAAACATGTATCTATGTATATCCATCAAAATCTCGACATCGAATTTTTGACATGAATTCAATACTTTCTCTCTATAGGCCTATATACAGTATGTATATTAACTTATACATATAGGCAAGGGAAAATAAAAAATTCAAATACTGATTGAGATTAGTTCTATATTTAAAAAAATCTGGTGTGACTGGCGCACAGCACACAACTTTCTCTTACCTTCGGTAATCGAAAGTTGTGTTCTGTGCTTGTCACACCAGATTTTTTGTGTCGACATGTATTTAGTTTCCGACAGTACGGTACATTCGATTTTCAAGATGTAAAATTTATAAGTATGGCAAAATGTTTATATTTTGTTACCATGGCAACCATTTCTCCTATCTTTTCTATGGAGTACAAGAGTAAAGTGGTCTTCAGAAGATTTCAATCACAAAATGAGAATATACATTTTAAAGAGCAACTAAAAAATAGTTGATATATGAATTTAAAAAAAAATCGTTGGAGCAAATTTTGAGAAAATCGAAAAAACTGAAAAAGTGCATCAGTAAAGTACTAGTACTCTTTGGTCGATTTTGTTCAAAAGCTTCGTGTCACGTCCCATGGGGGTGCCTAACTTAAATATAAAATTTCAACTTCCTAGCTCTTTTCGTTCTTGAGATATTTTGTTCACGGACACACACACACACACACACACACACACAGACAGACAGACAGACAGACCATGTCGCGAAAACAACTTTTTTGGATTCAGGGGACCTCAAAACGTGAAGATCCATCAAAATCTCGACATCGAATTTTTGACATGAATCCAATACTTTCTCTCTATATATATATATTACATATATACATAGGTAAGAGAAAGTAAAAACATTAATATTTTATGCATTATAGGGGATGGGGCATTAACCCCCTTGTTAATGTCTTCATACCTCCCCTTTAAGGAAATACGAGCCTTCACCGCGAAATTACTCGCAAAATAATTTGAATACATTTATAAATAATTATTTTAATTTTTATTTTATTTTAATTTTCAACCCTTAATCCACCCCTGTGTAAAAGTATATTAAGGAAATTTGATTAACAAAAATATATGCTATACCGAACGTCGCGGGTCCGATTTGGAATTAAATAAGAATGCCTGGACCCCAATATGAATATTATTAATTAATAACGGTTATCGTCTTATATGGCCTGAGTTGTCAAAAACACTGTGTGAATGTGTGTGTGAGTGTGAGTGTGAATGAGAAAGTGCTTAAAAAAAATAAATAAATAAAAAACTAATTTTTTTTCAATGACACCTTCACTCCCCCTCCCCCTTTCAACAGCTTATATTCACCCTCTACCCTTTGTGAAATACAAAATATTTAATTTCATATTCAAAAGAATACTTTTTCGAAGCCAGATTATATATTTGTTTCTATCATTTTTTTCAACGATAAAATGCATAATAATTACCTTTAATAAGACTCTCAAGAGGGTGTGTTGGCTGACGGAGTGGTCAGGGTGGGTTACACTATATTAATTATTCACTTTAAATCACTTAAAACACAACGCAAGTAAAATAAAAGAGAGCAAGCAGCAGGCGCGCCTGCCGCCCAGCAACCCACTCGACTGAACGAGAGACTTGTCTTTCTCTGTTTGGATAGGAATAAAAATAAATGAAAATAACAATTCCCTTTTTATTAAAAGTATAAAAAAATAATCCATCTATATTTTGAGCTGGAAAAGAATGTCAACAAGTGATTTGGAATATTCCAAGGGCTTTCTTAAATAATCAACCCTTCATCCCCCCTAATCAAAATAATAATCAACGCTATTTTTTGAATTTTTTCTATTTAGTGGCTTCGATTTAGCTAAAATAAATTAAAAAACATTTTTTTCAATTTTTCAACCCCTAATCCAATCTTTTTTTAACACTCACACTTTTTCCCCATTTAAAATTAGGCCATTTAACGACTTTAACCGATACTCGAATGTATCTATTAGGGTCCAGGCATTTTTATTTAAGCCATTTGGTATCTAATGCCCAATCGCACCGTTTGACATTTATGCCTCTCTTTACTAAGTGTGCTTAAACTAAAGCGTCTCTTAAATAACTTGTTATTTTGAACCGCAATATTTTAATCATGGAATAGTAAAGAAGAATTTTATAAATGTGCAACATGGCAACGTTGTAAATTTTAGTGATATTCTGGTGATTTTTGATAAAATTGACAGATGTTAATAATAATAATTTTGTTTATTATTTGAATATTCTTAAATTAAATTAATTACATATTGTTTATAAATATTAATTAATTTCAGAAAAATATGAAAATAGAAAACAAAATATTGATTTTCATGATTATAATTTTTTTATTTAAATAAATAAGGAAATAAATTGAACACCAAATTATACCTCTTTAGAAAATTATCTATTAAATTATATTTAAATATAAAAATATAATAGAAAATCGCAATGTTAATAATAATTAGTTCATTGGTGAGTCCTGTTGTTAGTGTAAAATTTTTTTTAAAATAAATTAAACATGTATAGCCTATAGTAGGGCTATATCGTTTTGTCTTATATTATACTGTGTGACAAGTAAGAAGTTTTATTTTATATTCTCTTGCAAGAGACATGCAAGTTCAACTGCATATCTTGGCAAAATATAAAAAAAAATATATATATACGGGGTACCTATATATTTTATATTACATATTTTATTATTTCCAAAAAGTTCCAAAATCCTTTATTTCCATAATATTTAGATCATCTTCGAAAATAGAATTCATATTGTTCATGTTTTTTATAAAAAAAAAATCTAAATCGAATCCAAAAAATGTATTATTATTAGTTAATTAATATTATATTATCAATATAATCTGGAATAGATGTCATTTATTTAACAGAAAATTGTTTTTTAGGTTAAGCATACGCTAAGCCCCCGAAATCAAGGGCTTAGATTTAAGTAAAGATTTAGACTTTTAAGTTTGACTTTGCAAGCGGTACAACGAAATTTGGAAAGTTAAGTATTCTTTAGCGTTAATTAATGCTTAACTCATACGGTGCGATTGGGCATAAATGGCCCAGAATCTTCTAAATATTATTATTTGATTTATAAAACTAGCAATCATTTAGAAAATTGATCTTGGTGACCAATATTCGCTCCTCCCCTTAGACTAGTCCGGGCCTCCCTAGGAAGGCGCGCCTCACAGTTTGGAAAACGCTGCCTTAGAGAGATCCAAATTTGGCCACTTGAGCTTCATAAGTAATAAGAAAAAGTAAAAAGGTAAAAAGTCAATTGATTCAAAATTTCCATAGGCTCTGTGTATTTCAATTGTATTTTAAATCTTGACTGCTTGAAATAAACTATGGTTATTTTTCAAAATTTTCAAATCATTTGGATACATAATAGAGAATCTTAAATAAATACAAAATTTCAAAAGAATTGGGAAAATTTTTTTTAAAAGTTCCAAAGGGGGGACCCCCTTTTGAATCGAAATTAACATGCAAATCTCAATAGCGATTTAACATTGGCTCTATGAAAGAAAGAGCCGGAAAGTGAATTTGGAAAATTTGAAATAATACACCAGTAAAGTGTATTTCAAACAATTTTCACGAAATATTTTACAGACCTACTTTTTGAAGAGCATTTAAAAATAGTTGATTTATGAATTTTAATCAAAATCGTTAGTGCCAATTTTGAGAAAATCGAAAAAAACTCAACTCATTTTTTATGTACCTGGTCGTCTCATACTGTGTATATATTTATTATATAAGAATTATTCAACAATGTATAAAATCCACTATGACACTTTCATAACGACTTTTCACCAGCTCTGAGGATGGTTCAAACACGGAACCGAAACGTCAGCTGTGAATTAACCAAATAAAGAAAAAACCTTAGCTGCTTTTCTCATTTTACCCTCTTATTAAAAAAACTGAAAAAGTACTTCAATAAAGTACTAGTACTTTTTGGCTGATTTTGATCTAAGCCTTATTTTCACAACTAAGGGGGGTGGTGCCTAACTAAAATTAAAAATTTTAACTTAGTAGCTCATTTCCTTCATAGTTAAAATCAATACGCACGGGCACACAGACAAACAGACCAATTTGAGAAAACACGTTTTTGGACTCAGGCGACTTCAAAACGTGTATTTCCATCAAAATCTCGACATGGAATTTTTGACATGGTCGCAATACTTTCTCACTATATACTGTATTACATATATAGGTAAGAGAAATTAAAAATACTATTTCTTAAAGATTCAATATTTTCACAATTACTATCTATTGCAATACATATTCCTTTAAAGGTAAATTAATTAACCCAACCCCAGTTTTCCACTTTGACGTTAACCTAGATCGTAGATAGATAGAAGGTGAAATTTTAGATACGCTTGACAGACTGATGCATGTTATCTCAACTGTTATCAAGAAGCGTCGACGCTTCCTCCATCCACACACATTCCACACTCTTCCTCTCTCTCTCGCTCTCTGTACCTAAATAATAATTAATCCCACGATAAAACATTGTTTTGTGTACTTAATAGATAAATAAATAAGCTAGAGAGACTTTTTCATCAATCATCATTATTTCATTAGATTATCTTTGATTTATTAATTAAATTATTTATTCTTGATATCGATACGTATTCTATCTAAATTAATAGCGATGAAACGCCATTTTATTTATTAAAAATATTAAAAGTTTTCCGTTAAAATAAATAGGATATTGTGAAAATCTGTTAAAGGGTGCTTTATAAATAACGAGAAAATAAATCATTCTAAATTTATGAATTTTATAGACTTTAATTGATTGAAGTTTGATTTTGATTAAATGGTTGAAAAATTATTTCAATGCCGATTTCATGCATAAATAAATAAGGTAAAAAGTTTTTTTTTTCAATTCTCAAATTTTTATTAGGTATAATTTATTTTAATAAAGGATTCTTGATCCAGAGATTAACTTTTTGGGCTAGAGGTTCGTTACCTGCCTTTATTGTATTTAAATTATTCTTAAGAAAATTATAGCAATCGTAAAAAAATTTAATGTCAGTGAGACAAAAAAAAATTTTTTTATTCCTTTGTAGATGGCCGTAAGGAAAATCAAATATTAATTATTTAATTGGATATACATGTTTTCAGGTCCCCTGAATCCAGAAAAGTGGTTTTTGCGACATGGTCTGTCTGTCTGTCTGTGTCTATGAACAAAATATCTCAAGAACGGAAAGGGCTAGGAGGTTGAAATTTTATATTTAAGTTAGGCACCTTCCTGGGACGTTACAGGAAGCTTTTGAACAAAATTAGCCAAAGAGTAATAGTACTTTACTGATGTAATTTTTCAGTTTTTTTTTTTTTTCTCAAAATTCGCTCCAACTTTTTTTTTTTTAATTCATAAATCAACTATTTTTTAGATGCTCTTTAAAATGTATATTCTCATTTTGCCGTTGAAATCTTCTGAAGCCCACTTTACTATTGTTCTTCATAGGAAAGAGCAATTTCTCCTATGGTAACAAAATATAAATATTTTCCCATTCTTATAAATTTTACATCTTGAATTCAAAAGCACCCTACTGTCGGAAACTAAATAAATCTCAACACAAAAAATCTGGTGTGACAAGCACAACTTTCTCTTGCCTAAGGATAAGAGAAAGTTGTGTGCTGTGCGCTAGTCACACCAGATTTTTTAAATAAGGGATCCGATCCACGCCCCTTGGCTTTAAGATGATCAATATTAACATTTGACAATATTTTTAACCTCTCGCTCATGTGTCGTCACAGTCGTAATTTTTTTTCTCTCGTAAAAAAATTTTCATTTTTCTTAATGAAATCTTCTTAATAATCTTAAGTAAACATTAAAATAATTACTTTTTCTTTTTATTTGACTATTTTTATTTTTTAATCAAAATTTAAAGCAAAATTAAAAAAAGCTATTACTATTTCACTTTCACACCTTCATTTATACAACTAATGAATTAATTTATAAGAAAGAAGACTATTTTATTAATAAAACAGATGATGAGAGAAAAATTTTAAATTGAAAAACAAATCATTAAAGAGAGAGAGAGAAAAAGAGAGGAGATTAAAATCATAATATGGCTTTCATTTTCAGGAATATCTCAATTATTCTTATTCCTATTTAATCTCAACGTTTAATGTTTTCCGGGCCGTAGGCGTTTATCAATTCACTCGAGAACTCCCGAAATACAAATAAAGATCCTACCTTTTTCAATATTTTTTTTATTTAGAATTGATAATCTCAGCTAACTTTTAATATTCAAATTAATAGCTTTCGATTTTTGTTTGTATAGGTTGAGAGGCATCGGAGGAAAGTAATATGTTTAGATTGGCATTCAGAGGAAATTTGTTATAAAAAAAAGACATACTCTCGCAACACATAGACAGATAGCCCCTATCTCCATCCATTATTACTCAAAAGAATAAAACAAATTGTTGGCACGACCTTGCTATATTTTCTAAATTATGTAAAATATAAATTATTTTCCTTTTCAATTTTTATCAAATTTAACAATTTTCAAAATCTTAACATCAAAAGCAGGGGCGTATATAAGGGGAGGGGGAGCCGAGGGTGCCCGGGCCCCCTCCCCGAAATTTCCCAAATCTATATACATATATACGGATATACAGTGAACAGAGAGTATATAAGAGGGGCCAAGGAAGCCGGGGGACCCCCTCCCGAAAAAATTTCCGTCTTCCTAAAAAAAAAGGTAAAATGGATTTCAAGGCAGGGAGAGAAAGATTTTGCCGCACTGCGGCAAAAAAATTTAGTTTAGTTAAAAAATTTCCCCTGCAGAAAATTTTTGAGTTCGGGCCCCCATCCCCCCCCCCCCCCGAAAAAAATTTATATATACCCCCTATCAACCGTAGATGAAACATTTTGTAATTTCAAAAATTTATTTATTTTTTTTTTTTTTTATAAAACATTCACACTTTTTTCTCATTCACACTCACACTCACACAGTCTTTTCGGCAACTCAGGTCATTTAAGACTTTAGACGATAACCGTTGTAAGTAATATATATATTGGGGGTTCAGGCATTTCTATTTAAGCCATCTGGTATCCAAATGGCTTAAATAAAATCATCGGACTGCCTGGGTCCGAACCCGCGACGTTTGGTATAGGAGGTAGGCACGCTACCTACTACGCCACACTCGGGGGCTTCAAAAATTTATTAAAAATGCTAATTTTTGATAAATTTTTGAAACTTATAACTTGGTTTTTTTAATTTAATTTTTTTCTTTTAATTTTCATATATTTTCCTTTTCAGTTTTTATCAGATTCAACTATTTTCAAGCACTCGGGTTTTGGTTTAGTGGTTAGCGTGCTGGCTATTCGTACTAAGGATCGCGGGTTCACATCCCGTTCCATGCAACAAAAATTTATTTAAATTGTCTATCTGTGAACAAAATATCTCAAGAACGAAAAGACTTACTTATGTATTATATTTGAATATTCATGGTAAATAGTTTTTTAATTTAATTAAACAGGTGATAAAAAATCATTTTTGTATAATTAGTAAAATGATAGGCGAGATTCGGAACACAAAATTAAACTATTTATTTGTATATTTTACATAAACAATATACATGTATATCAATAAGCCGTTGCCAATACATCTCCCCTCTTAAAGGTTTAATCTGTCTGGAGGGCGACTAATTCTTTCACTCTTTCTAAACGTCGAACCCGGCACTTGTGACGTTGTCCTGTCCGTTTCATTTGAAGTTGTCCTGTCTGTTTCTTGTGGAGTTGTCTTGTCCGTTTCATCATCCGATTCATCAAAAGGATACTCACATTTATTTTTATAATTTTTCTTGTTCATAGGGATGAGATGAAACCTATTTCTTCTAATGTTTCTTTTTTCAGTCTCAATAATGTATGACCTTGGCTCTTTGCATTTATTGATGACAATTCCTTTTCGCCTTAAGTCAACAATCCATACCTCCTCCCCACGTTTCAATTCGGGTAAGTCCTTCACTCGATGTCTGTTATCAAAATTTCTCTTTTGTCTGTCCCTTCGATTCTCCTCCCTCTTCTCGAGTAAAAATGAATCAGGTAACTTTGGTTTAAGTAATTCATTTCTTATAGGAATAGATGTACGTATACGTCTACCCATGAGGAGTTCTGATGGTGAAAATCCATTTTGCAGCGGAGTAGCTCGATAGCTTTGTAAAGCTTGATATGGATCATCACTCTTCTTTAAGCATTGTTTAATTATTTTCACTCCCGATTCGGCAAATCCATTACTTTGTGGAAATTTTGGACTCGATTTGAACTGTTCAAATTCCCATTCTTTCGCAAAAGAAGTAAATTTTGAAGTAAGGAGAGTTCCAAACTGAGTTCCGTTATCGCTAAAAAGCTTCTCAGGAGTCCCATGTCTTGCAAATATAGATTTTAAATGTTTTATAATTTCATCTTCAGAAAGATTTTTCAATAAACATACTTCCGGGAATCTGGAATAAAAGTCAATAACCAGTAAATACCATTTTCGATTTAGGTAAAATAAATCCATCGCAACTTTTTGCCATGGCCTTTTTGGAAATTCAGATGGAATCAATGGTTCATGTTTGTTCTTCGTTTCCATAATACAATTAGGACAATTCTTAATGAGAATTTCAATATCACGAGATATTCCTGGCCACCAAACCGATTCGCGAGCTCTAGCTCTGGACTTTGTTATTCCGAGGTGACCTCCATGAATTTTTAACAAAATTGATTTACGAAGTTCTTTAGGAATCAAAATTCTCGAGCCTTTTATTAAAAGTCCATCTTCTATAGAAATTTCAAATCTACTTGGCCAATATTTCTTCAAATTTGTTTTTAGTTTATCTTCTTCAGGCCATCCATTTTTAATAAAATTTTTAATTTCGATACATTCTTCATCTTTATTTTGCATTTCAATTATTTCACCAAGTCGTTTATCACTTGCTTTTATTACTTCATTCAAATTAGCTCTTTTTAAAATTCCTAATTCTAGACAAGTATTTCCATCTAATAACAATTGACTCAAATTCTTTACGACGTATATTTCAACAAGTTTAGACTTTTCTTTAAAAACTATTTCTTCATAAAAACATCCCAGGGTTTTCATTTCTCCCCTATTCGCATTCAATAATTTTTTCCTAGCTTTCTTAAGTGGTTTTGAAGAAAAATATTGGTTGAAAATATCTTCTGAAATACATGTCACATCAGCTCCACTATCAGCTTTAAATTTTAGTTTTTGATTACAAATTTTTACTTCTATTTCCCAATTATCAGAACATCTTAAAATATTCATTCGTTTAATTATTCCTATGAAACAGTCTTCTTCACCTTCAGCCTCCACTATTGCGTTATTTTTCTTATTTCGGCACATCGTAGAAAAATGTCCTCTTCTTTTACAGGAAAAACAGGTTGAATTAAACGCTGGGCATCGATTTGGAAAATGAAATTCCTTTCCACATCTTCCACAACCATTATTTCTTGGCTTTTCATTATTCTTTTCTTCTTTAGAATTATTTTTATTAAAATTATTTTTATTTTCTTTTGATTCATTCCTTTTTTCATTATAAAATTCATTTTTCTTAAATTTTCTAGTTTGAACTTTATCAATTTGTTTCTGGGTTTCGTTATGCATTTCAGGATTTTGCTTTTTTATTTGTTCTGCTTGTTTGGCTATGACAATGGCTTTCTCTAAAGTCAGATCATTCTGAAGTTGAAGCCTCTCAGAAATTTTCTCATCTTGAAGACCAACAACAATTCGATCACGAATAAGATCTTCTTTTAGAGTTCCATACTCACAATGTTCAGAAAGAGCAAAGAGAGAAGTGATAAATGCTTCCACCGACTCACCAACAGCCTGAGTTCGTTTATTAAATATCGCTCTTTCATAAATTATATTTCTTTTAACTATAAAATGATTTTGAAAAGCTGTAATTACTTTTTCATATTTCCCTTTATCAGTAGCCTTCAAGTTCAAAGCTAAAAAGACATCATCCGCTTGATCACCCATACAATAGATCAATGCATTAATTTGTTCATTTTCAGTTTTTGTATCCAATCCTGAAACTATTCTAAAGCGCTCGAATCTTCGCCTCCATTTAGGCCAATCTTCAGACCTAAAATTAAAAGCTTCTGGCAACTGCCATGTATTACTTGCCATACTTGATTTTTCTAATTCCAATTTACTTCTGACACCATGTATAATTAGTAAAATGATAGGCGAGATTCGGAACACAAAATTAAACTATTTATTTGTATATTTTACATAAACAATATACATGTATATCAATAAGCCGTTGCCAATACAATTTTCTAATTAATATATCCTATATCGTAATCTTATCTAGTGTAGATCAGTAAAAGTTTGCAATAGATTATTTCCTTTATTACAGTTGCTTGTAGAAAAATTTATTTTTTGTAGTTAAATTTCTTTAAAATTTTTTTTTTAATTATTTTTCTGAATTCAAATTAGGAAGAAAACTAACTTTTGGAACATAAAGTGAACCCTTTACTTTAGTTCTAAGGGTAAAGGGCCTTGTTTATAATTTAGTCTTGTTTTTACAATGATAGGCCCTATATTAAAAAAAAAAAAAAAAAAAAAAAAAAAACCTATTGCACTATAAATTAGGCAAATGTATGAAATCTTATCTACTATTTGATTTATATATCAAATAATTTTCTATAGAATCCTTGAACAGTTGATTGAGAGTAATAATATGTTTTATAATTAAACAGCTAACAACATTTAAGAGAGTAGTTGATAGTTTGAGAAATTAACTAGTATTTAATTTACACTTGACATATTTAGTTTAGTTGGAGACTAACAAGCCGGCAAGTTTTCAATCAATTAAAACATTGTAAATTGAAACTTTACTAATTATTATTAAATTTAGAATAAGGTATTTAATAAGAATTTCAAGTAGGATTTTATTAAAATCATCTATTTATTTATTAATTTGTTCCGTCGCTAGCAAAAGTTTGAATAAGTTTAGTAAAAGAAAAAAAAATAAAAAGAGAGAGAGAGAGTTTCGTTCTCTGGTGAAGGAAATTCGTGCCAGAGACACTTGTTGAACGTAGAAAGCCGGATATTTTGATAATTGCCTGCATATAGATCAAATACAAATTGCAATTAAAAGGAAATTTTTCAATGTATGAATTAAAACGATTAGGGGTTGTCCACATATTACCTAACGCCTTTTTTAACCATAATCTAGTCCCCCTCTCCTGTCACAGTTAGTCTCATACAAACAAACCCTTCTACCAATATTATGTCACAAGATAGAACTGTTCTATATGCGCTTAGAAAACTTATCTACCTGACGCAGGTGGGGCGCATGCGCGTATGTGTGGCTAGCCGGCGACTGTAGAGACGCCTCAGTCAGCCCGCAATGCTTTAAGATGTATTTACTTATTTAATAAACTTTATAATTTCTTTTATAATAAAACGTTTTTATTTATTTTATTCCACCAAATAATACATGGTGTCAGGTGGAAATGGAGGGATTGTCTTTTAAGCCTCCAGCGCCGTTGAGTTTTAGCGGAAATGTTTCGTTGAATTGGAAGAAGTTTCGGCAGCAGTTTGAGATTTTTTTGGTTGCATTTGGAGGTGGTGAAATGAAGGATGATCGAAAGTTGGCGATGCTATTGAATGTTGTTGGTGAAGAGGGTTTGGAGGTTTATAATACCTTCACTATCAAGGAGGATGAGAAGGAGAAATATAAAGCTGCGTTGTCTTTGTTTGAGCAGTTTTGTTCGCCAAAGGGAAATGTTATTTTTGAACGTTTTGTGTTTAATAATGTGATTCAGAAGGAAGGACAAAATATAGATGCGTTTGTGACTGAATTAAAAACGAAAGTGAAAACTTGTGAATATGATAAGCCGGATGATATGGTGAGAGACAGATTGGTATTGGGAGTGAAAGATAAATCGCTACAGGAGAGGCTTCTCAGGGAGTCGGATTTGACTTTAGAGAAGGCCATTTCTCTCAGCAAATCGCTGGAGTTAAGTAAATTGCAAGTAAAGAAGCTACTGGCTGAAGAGACGGCGTCTTCATTGGATTTGTGTAGCAGTGCTCTTTCCAGGGTGCCCAAAGAAAAGGATCCTTTTGTTGGCGTCGGGGACCGCGAGTGCGGTTGTCTCGGCCACTTCAGCTACGGGACGTTTCGGTGGTCGAGTTTGTTGGAGATGCGATTCTCGTCATGAGTTTAAAAAGTGCCCGGCGTTTGATAGTGAGTGTTTTAGGTGTAAGAGGAAGGGCCATTTTGCGAAAATGTGTAAAGTTAAAACGATTAATGAAGTGAGTGATAAGGGTGAATTTTATTTTATTGATACTCTGTTTGGGGAACAGGAATGTTTGATGAAAAGTAGTAAAAATGCAGTGTGGAAAAAGTCTATTTTTGTTAATAATATGGAGGTGGATTTTAAACTTGATACGGGGGCTGAAATTTCCTGTTTACCCTATAATTTGTACGAGAGGTTAGCTAGTGAAAGTGATTGTGTGAGGGGTACTCGTATTACTTTGCGTTCTTATGGAAGTCCTCAATTTACTTGGAGGCCTAAGGGTGAAGTTAATCTATGGTGTGTCAATGGGAATTACAGGGGTTACATTAAATTTATTTTGGTGGAAACTTTGGAAACACCTTTATTGGGTTTGGACGCTTGTTTGAAATTAAATTTAATTCGCAGAATGGATAATGTTGAAATAAATAAATGTTATAATACATATAATTCTTTGAATGATTTAAAAAAATAAATTTAAAACTGTTTTTTGAAGGATTGGGAAAGTTTCCGCAAACTCATCATATTACTATTGATAAGTCAATTAGTCCAAAGATTCACCCTATTAGGAGAGTGCCTCTAGCATTGCATGAACGACTTAGAAATAAATTAAGTGATTTAGAAAAAAGAGGTGTTATTAGAAAAGTTACTAAACCGACTGATTGGTTAAATCCTTTAGTGATAATAGAAAAGCCCAATGGTGATTTGAGACTGTGTATTGACAGTAGAGATATTAATAAAGCAATTAGGAGAGAACATTATTTAATTCCAACAATTGATGATATAGCGATTAAATTAGGGAACAATAAGTTTTTTACTGTTTTGGATATGAAAGATGGCTATCTTCAGGTCCCTATTGATGATGAAAGTGCGGATTTGTGTACTTTTTGCTACACCCTTCGGCCGATATCAGTTTTTAAGGTTGCCTTTTGGTTTGACTAGTAGCTGTGAAGTGTTTCAAAAAATGAATTATGATTTATTCGGGCATCTCCCAGGAGTTAATGTTTATTTTGATGATATTATAATCACTGGGGGGACCGAAGAGGAGCATGATGCAAGGTTGTCGGCTGTGTTGGGTGTGGCCTTGAAAAACAATATTAAATTTAATCCTGAGAAAATTCAATTTAAAAAAAGGTCAGGTGAAATTTATGGGGCATGTTTTTTCTAAGGATGGGGTGTCTACTGATAAGGATTATACTAGGGCGATTTTAGAATTTCCCACTCCTCAAGATAAGAAGGATATTCTTAGACTATTAGGTTTGGCTAAATATTTATCGAAGTATATTCCGAATTTGTCAGCAGTGACTGCCCCCTTGAGGAAATTGACGAGTGATAAAGTAAATTTTGAGTGGAATGAGGACTGTGATAAAGCTTTTGTCGAGTTAAAGAAATTGATTGTTGGTGCGC
>JAKCPI010010795.1:0-43856 GCA_023213315.1 Euborellia annulipes
CTTATTATAGACAACAAACTATGCAGAGCTTAGTTTAGTTTGCATATATTTTCAGAAGCGAAAACTTTTGCTTACTTTTTTCCTTTTTTTTTTAATTCTTCTTGTGAAATTCTTTTTATGTATGCGAGCAAGGAATAATTTACAAATATTGAGTTTCCTGCGAGTTTATGCTCAGGGGCCCACATTTTGTGGGTACGTGGATGGCGACCACGAGCTACCTGAGCTGGGACTGGCAGTCCTTCGGTTCTTTATGTCTCTCTTCCTTCTATATTTTCAACAGGCGACGGATCCAGAGGAATTTTTGGGGGGGAGTGGTGGGGGTAATTTTTTTGTCTGGTGTGACTGGTCGCATATCACCCAACTTTTTTCTTTTAAAGTTGCATTATTTATCATATTTAAGTTTTCTACCACAGGCTCTTGTTGAAACATTATCTTAGTGAACGGGATAGTAGGCCTATCTCTCAAATTTGATTGATACAAGTAAATAAACACAAGGTTATTTACTTGTATCAATCAAATTTGAGAGATACTATCCCCTTTATTTAGTTGTTTAACACATTCTTTGTGTCGAAATAGAATTGATCACACACCCCGACAGTCCATTTTGAGAGACCCACTTTTTTTTGGAATCTGGGACCCTAAAAACGAAATTCTCAACTTGGAATTTTTGACTCGATCGCAATCTATATTACATATACAGATAAGAGAAAGTAAAAATATAGGCCTATATACTTACAAATCAAATTTTTAAGTATTAATTTTTATAAAATTTAAAATAATAAAATTTAATTCCCAAAAAATATTTTTTTGAAATCTCAGGGGTAATTACCCCCTTTACCCTTGAATCCATCCTTGGTCACACCGAACTACATTCACTAGTCATTCATTTTCTTATTTACTCTTTTTAAGAAATTCCCAACAATCGTTCATTATCAATTATTTTTAAGTCATTTCTCAAATCGACAAATTTTTCTATATAGATAGGCTTATATACCGGTAGAGACTTGAAAATCAATCGCTTGACTATATCTTACTAAAAAATCTAATTAGTTTAATCTACTGATGTTTTGGGATGTAAAATAAATTTGATCTTGTGCAAATTGTTCAAAAGTTGAAAAAAAAAATCGTTTAAGCTTATTATCGACTGAAAAATCTTTTGTTAATTTATTGTAGTTTTTGATGAAATTCTAGTCCTGCCAGGTTCTTTTTCCCTAATGTCATCTCACCTAAGTGTCAGGCCTTGCGAAAGAATTCTTCTTCTCTCGGTCATCGATCCCGAAATCGAGATTATGAAGAAAAAAATTAGGGTAATACAAATTCATTTATTGAGTCTGTCCTCTCTTAGCTCATTCATCTGCCAAATGGAAGCTTTTATTTAAATTATATTAAAAAAAAAATCTCTTTGATTGAATTTAAAAAAATCAGTATCTCATATTTATATTTCCCTCGTGACCAAATAAAAAAAATACTATGAATCTTTTCAAAAATTTGCATTACAATTTGAACAGAGGGGAATGTGTGAATGTGTATGCGTCCAAAATAATTCCATGTCTAGCGATGATTGCTGTCAAACTCTAATCAAGATAAAACTAACCACCTGATGAGTTGGCGTTTTTTCCCTCCTGTTCATTGCTCTAATGAGAGTCCTTCCAACAAAGGGAAGGGGGTTATTATCCAAATGACCCGAAAAAGGAGCATTTTGCAAATTGGAGGCGAATCGCAATCGGACGTGAGGAAATCGGTTCAGAAACCGATTACTTTGCCTGCCATTGGTTTCCACGGAATAAAAAATATTAAGAAGGATATTCCAAGTCAAATGGTGTCACATCGAAGGCATGAAAGAAAACATATGTATATTTTTCTATATAATATGAATATATATTTCAATTTGGGGGGGGGGGAATTTATCTATTATATATTTCAATTTATCTTTTAATAACAAATTTTAATGTTTTTGGAAGGAAGCTAATTTCTATCTGAATAAAAATATCTCGTGAACGAGCTAGGAGGTTGAAATTTGATATATATAAGTTAGATATCCCCATGAGAGATGAGATGACACGAAGCTTTTGAACAAAATCGGCCCAAAAGAACTAGTACTTTTGCACTTTTTTTCGATTTTCTCAAAATTAGCTTTAACGATTTTGATTAAAATTCATAAATCAATTATTTATTAGATGCTCTTTAAAATGTATATTGTCATTTGAAGCACCCTTTACTCTTGTACTTCATAGGAAAGATTCGAGAAATGGTTGCCATGGTAACAGAATATAAATATTTTCCCATATTTATAAATTTCACATCTTGAATTGGAACTCACCGTACTGTTCTCTTACCTTCGGTAATCGAAAGTTGTGTTCTGTGCTTGTCACACCAGATTTTTTGTATTGAGATATAATTAGTTAGAATGGTACATTCCAATTCATGATGTAAAATGATGACAACCACGAGATGCCTGCCAGAACGGTACTTTCTTAATTTAAAAATTTTCTAGCTTTTTTGGTTGGTTTTGGTTTAGTCGGATGGGTCTTTAGCTCTTAGACTATTACATATTCTCATTCCCAATAATGTGCCAAAAAGGAACGGTCCCGGGTATTAGTTCCCGCAATCTCACCAAAGAGTAATGGCCAAGAATTTGAATATTCATGTTTGTCTAATAGGCAATTCATTGATATATTAGACCTATTAATTAAAATTTAATACCAATAAGAGTCATTTAAATTAACATTCTAATAAACTTTCAACTAATAAAATTTTAAGAAAAAGTTTAAAACAAGTTCGGTGAAGGGGGGGGATAGTTCTATCTTGTGACATAATATTGGTAGAAGGGTTTGTTTGTATGAGACTAACTGTGACAGGAGAGGGGGACTAGATTATGGTTAAAAAAGGCGTTAGGTAATATGTGGACAACCCCTAATCGTTTTAATTCATACATTGAAAAATTTCCTTTTAATTGCAATTTGTATTTGATCTATATGCAGGCAATTATCAAAATATCCGGCTCTCAACGTTCAACAAGTGTCTCTGGCACGAATTTCCTTCACCAGAGAACGAAACTCTCTCTCTCTTTTATTTTTTCTTTTACTAAACTTATTCAAACTTTTGCTAGCGACGGAACAAATTAATAAATAAATAGATGATTTAAATAAAATCCTACTTGAAATTCTTATTATATACCTTATTCTAAATTTAATAATAATTAGTAAAGTTTCAATTTACAATGTTTTAATTGATTGAAAACTTGCCGGCTTGTTAGTCTCCAACTAAACTAAATATGTCAAGTGTAAATTAAATACTAGTTAATTTCTCAAACTATCAACTACTCTCTTAAATGTTGTTAGCTGTTTAATTATAAAACATATTATTACTCTCACTCAACTGTTCAAGGATTCTATAGAAAATTATTTGATATATAAATCAAATAGTAGATAAGATTTCATACATTTGCCTAATTTATAGTGCAATAGGTTTTTTTTTTTTAATATAGGGCCTATCATTGTAAAAAAAATCTGGTGTGACTGGGCACAGCACACAACTTTCTCTTACCTTCGGTAATCGAAAGTTGTGTACTGTGCTTGTCACACCAGATTTTTTGTGTCGACATGTATTTAGTTTCCGACAGTAGGGTACAATTGAATTCAAGATGTAAAATTTATAAGTATGGGAAAATATTTATATTTTGATACCATGGCAACCATTTCTCCTATCTTTTCTATGGAGTACAAGAGTAAAGTGGTCTTCAGAAGATTTCAATCACAAAATGAGAATATACATTTTATAGAGAATCTAAAAAATAATTGATTTTTGAATTTAAAAAAAAATCGTTGGAGCAAATTTAGAGAAAATCGAAAAAAACTGAAAAAGTGCATCAGTAAAGTACTAGTACTCTTTGGCTGATTTTGTTCAAAAGTTCGTGTCACGGCCCATGGGGGTGCCTAACTTAAATATAAAATTTCAACTTCCTAGCTCTTTTCGTTCTTGAGATATTTTGTTCACAGACACACAGACAGACACACACACAGACACACAGACAGACCATGTCGCGAAAACCACTTTTTTGGATTCAGGGGACCTCAAAACGTGAAGTTCCATC
The DNA here is from genome assembly GCA_023213315.1 of Euborellia annulipes. Classification (NCBI taxonomy): domain Eukaryota; kingdom Metazoa; phylum Arthropoda; class Insecta; order Dermaptera; family Anisolabididae; genus Euborellia; species Euborellia annulipes. The sequence goes on from JAKCPI010010795.1 coordinate 4,094, forward strand.
AAAATCTCGACATCGAATTTTTGACATGAATCCAATACTTTCTCTCTCTATATATTAACATATATATAGAGGTACGAGAAAGTAACAAGACTAAATTATAAACAAGGCCCTTTACCCTTAGAACTAAAGTAAAGGGTTCACTTTCCCAAAAGTTAGTTTTCTTCCTAATATGAATTCAGAAAAATAATTTAAAAAAAAAATTTTAAAGAAAATTAACTACAAAAAATAAATTTCTCTACAAGCAACTGTAATAATGGAAATAATCTATTGCAAACTTTTACTGATCTACACTAGATAAGATTACGATATAGGATATATTAATTAGAAAATGATTTTTTATCACCTGTTTAATTAAATTAAAAAACTATTTACCATGAATATTCAAATATAATACATAAGTAAGTCTTTTCGTTCTTGAGATATTTTATTCACAGATAGACAATTTAAATAAATTTTTGTCGCATGGGACGGGATGTGAACCCGCGACCCTTGGTATGAATAGCCAGCACGCTAACCACTAAACCAAAACCCGAGTGCTTGAAAATAGTTGAATCTGATAAAAACTGAAAAGGAAAATATATGAAAATTAAAAGAAAAAAATTAAATTAAAAAAACCAAGTTATAAGTTTCAAAAAATTTATCAAAAAATAGCATTTTTAATAAATTTTTGAAATTATTATCTTTTGATCAAGGGCGTATATAGAAATTTTTTTCGGGGGGGGGGGGATGGGGGGCCCGAACTCAAAAATTTTCTGCAGGGGAAATTTTTTAACTAAACTAAATTTTTTTGCCGCAGTGCGGCAAAATCTTTCTCTCCCTGCCTTGAAATCCATTTTACCTTTTTTTTTTAGGAAGACGGAATTTTTTCGGGAGGGGGTCCCCCGGCTTCCTTAGCCCCTCTTATATACTCTCTGTTCACTGTATATCCGTATATATGTATATAGATATGGGAAATTTCGGGGGGCCCGGGCACCCTCGGCTCCCCTCCCCCTTATATACGCCCCTGCTTTTGATGTTAAGATTTTGAAAATTGTTAAATTTGATAAAAATTGAAAAGGAAAATAAATTATATTTTAAATAATTTAGAAAGTATAGCAAGGTCGTGCCAACAATTTGTTTTATTCTTTTTGAGTAATAAAGGATGGAGATAGGGGCTATCTGTCTATGTGTTGCGAGAGTATGTCAGTTTTTTATAACAAATTTCCCGCATCTAAACATATTACTTTCCTCCGATGCCTCTCAACCTATACAAACAAAAATCCAAAGCTATTAATTTGAATATTAAAAGTTAGCTGAGATTATCAATTCTAAATAAAAAAAATATTGAAAAAGGTAGGATCTTTATTTGTATTTCGGGAGTTCTCGAGTGAATTGATAAACGCCTACGGCCCGGAAAACATTAAACGTTGAGATTAAATAGGAATAAGAATAATTGAGATATTCCTGAAAATGAAAGCCATATTATGATTTTAATCTCCTCTCTTTTTCTCTCTCTCTCTTTAATGATTTGTTTTTCAATTTAAAATTTTTCTCTCATCATCTGTTTTATTAATAAAATAGTCTTCTTTCTTATAAATTAATTCATTAGTTGTATAAATGAAGGTGTGAAAGTGAAATAGTAATAGCTTTTTTTAATTTTGCTTTAAATTTTGATTAAAAAATAAAAATAGTCAAATAAAAAGAAAAAGTAATTATTTTAATGTTTACTTAAGATTATTAAGAAGATTTCATTAAGAAAAATGAAATTTTTTTTACGAGAGAAAAAAAATTACGACTGTGACGACACATGAGCGAGAGGTTAAAAATATTGTCAAATGTTAATATTGATCATCTTAAAGCCAAAGGGTGTGGATCGGATCCCTTATTTAAAAAATCTGGTGTGACTAGCGCACAGCACACAACTTTCTCTTATCCTTAAAGGTAGCATTCCGATCTCGGCAGCGGCTGCCCAGCAGCGACTGCCCGGCAGCGACTGCTGGGCCGCGTCGCACCGCTCAAAATGAATTTCTATGAATTAGTTTCCGACTCAAGCGACCCAGCAGCGCCGCCGGGGGGGGCGCAGTGGCTGCCCGATTCCAGCAGCGCTGCCCAGCCGCTCCGGAGAGCAGTCCCGGCAGCGCTGCTCGCTTCAAATTGCCAAGATTGCGACATTTACTGAAGAAAATGATGAGTTTTTGGTTGATTTAATTTCTAAAAATCCAGCGCTGTACGATTCTTAACTAAAATTCTATAAGGATATTGTTGTTGGGGAAAATATATGGGGCAACATTATTTCGTCTTCCTCTTCTTCGTCTTCAATCAGTCTCTTCACGAGTTCTCTCTTTCGTTCATTTAAATTTGACATAGTTATATATTAAAGGTACGTACACACCTGCGCTCTGCTCCGCTCGCGAGCAGTTTGCGGCTCGTGTTCGTTGCTCGTCCAATTTTCATTGAAATTATTTATTTTGACGAACCTGCCGCGATCCAAAGAAAAGCCACGAACATTTAGTTAATTTTTTTTTTTTTTATGAAATCCGATTCTTTTCAAATATTTGTATTATAATTCTTCATTTATTGATAATAATATTATTAAAATTTACTTAAAAAAAAAACTATTTATATAAATTATAGCATATATTAAGGAAATAATAAATACATACATATAATCAACCTCATCTGGTCTCTTAAATATGATAACTATGAAGATAATATTAAAAACATTATTTTAATAATGATTTAGAGAAGAATTATAAAGGCTATTTGGTTACTGCCGGGCAGCGGTCGCAGCTATCCGAATGCTTCTGGCAGCGCCGCACAGCAGTCGCTGCCGGGCAGTGCTGCCGGGCAGTCGCTGCCGGGCAGTCACTGCCGAGATCGGAATGCTACCTTTAGGCAAGAGAAAGTTGTGCTTGTCACACCAGATTTTTTGTGTTGAGATATATTTAGTTTCCGACAGTAGGGTGCTTTTGAATTCAAGATGTAAAATTTATAAGTATGGGAAAATATTTATATTTTGTAACCATCAGAGAAATTGCTATCTTTCATATGAAGAATAGGAGTAAAGTGGTCTTCAGAAGATTTCAACGGCAAAATGAGAATATACATTTTAAAGAGCATCTAAAAAATAGTTGATTTATGAATTAAAAAAAAAAAAAATAGTTGGAAAATTACATCAGTAAAGTACTAGTACTCTTTGGCTAATTTTGTTCAAAAGCTTCGTGTCTCGTCCCAGGGGGTGTCTAACTTAAATATAAAATTTCAACCTCCTAGCTCTTTCCGTTCTTGAGATATTTTGTTCACAGACTCAGACCCACAGGCAGACAGACCATGTCGCGAAAACCACTTTTTTGGATTCAGGAGACCTCAAAACGTGTATACCCATCAAAATTTCGACATAGAATTTTTTGACATGAATCCAATACTTTCTCTCTACATACAGTATATGGAGGTAAGAGAAAGTAAAAATTTTAAAGTGAAACAGAAGAGGAAGGAATGCTTTATTTTTCTAAAACTTAATCTTCACAAAACGTGAACCTCAAAAAAATAAAATACCACGTAAATATTTATCCATATCCATTGGCATTGAAATAATTTTTCAACCATTTAATCAAAATCAAACTTCAATCAATTAAAGTCTATAAAATTCATAAATTTAGAATGATTTATTTTCTCGTTATTTATAAAGCACCCTTTAACAGATTTTCACAATATCCTATTTATTTTAACGGAAAACATTTTAATATTTTTAATAAATAAAATGGCGTTTCATCGCTATTAATTTAGATAGAATACGTATCGATATCAAGAATAAATAATTTAATTAATAAATCAAAGATAATCTAATGAAATAATGATGATTGATGAAAAAGTCTCTCTAGCTTATTTATTTATCTATTAAGTACACAAAACAATGTTTTATCGTGGGATTAATTATTATTTAGGTACAGAGAGCGAGAGAGAGAGGAAGAGTGTGGAATGTGTGTGGATGGAGGAAGCGTCGACGCTTCTTGATAACAGTTGAGATAACATGCATCAGTCTGTCAAGCGTATCTAAAATTTCACCTTCTATCTATCTACGATCTAGGTTAACGTCAAAGTGGAAAACTGGGGTTGGGTTAATTAATTTACCTTTAAAGGAATATGTATTGCAATAGATAGTAATTGTGAAAATATTGAATCTTTAAAAAATAGTATTTTTAATTTCTCTTACCTATATATGTAATACAGTATATAGTGAGAAAGTATTGCGACCATGTCAAAAATTCCATGTCGAGATTTTGATGGAAATACACGTTTTGAAGTCGCCTGAGTCCAAAAAAAGTGTTTTCTCAAATTAGTCTGTTTGTCTGTGTGCCCGTGCGTATTGATTTTAACTATGAAGGAAATGAGCTACTAAGTTAAAATTTTTAATTTTAGTTAGGCACCACCCCCCTTAGTTGTGAAAATAAGGCTTATGTTAGATCAAAATCAGTCAAAAAGTACTAGTACTTTATTGAAGTACTTTTTCACTTTTTTTAATAAGAGGGTAAAAATGAGAAATGCAGCTCAGGTTATTTCTTTATTTGGTTAATTCACAGCTGACGTTTCGGTTCCGTGTTTGAACCATCCTCAGAGCGGGTGAAAAGTCGTTGTGAAAGTGTCATAGTGGATTTTATACATTGTTGAACAATTCTTATATAATAAATATATACACAGTATGAGACGATCAGGTACATAAAAAATGAGTTGAGTTTTTTTCGATTTTCTCAAAATTGGCACTAACGATTTTGATTAAAATTCATAAATCAACTATTTTTAAATGCTCTTCAAAAAGTATGTCAGTAAAATATTTCGTGAAAATTGTTTGAAATACACTTTACTGGTGTATTATTTCAAATTTTCCAAATTCACTTGCCGGCTCTTCCTTTCATAGAGCCAATGTTAAATCCCTATGGAGATTTGCATGTTAATTTCGATTCAAAAGGGGGGTTCCCCTTTGGAACTTTTACATATTTAAAAAAATTTTCCCAATTCTTTTGAAATTTTGTATTTATTTAGGATTCTCTATTATGTATCCAAATGATTTGGAAATTTTAAAAAATAACCATAAATTAGTTTATTTCAAGCAGTCAAGATTTAAAATACAATTGAAATACAGAGAGCCTATGGAAATTTTGATTCAATTGACTTTTTACTTTTTCTTATTACTTATGAAGCGCAAGTGGTCAAGTTTGGATCTCTCTAAGGCAGCGTTTTCCAAACTGTGAGGCGCGCCTCCATAGGGAGGCCCGGACTAGTCTAAGGGGAGGCGCGAATATTGGTCCCCAAGATCAATTTTCTAAATGATTGCTATTTTTATAAATCAAATAATAATGTTTAGAAGATTCTGGGCCATTTGGATACCAAATGGCTTAAATAAAAATGCCTGGACTCTAATATATACAAGTATCGGTTAAAGTCGTTAAATGGCCTAATTTTAAATGGGGAAAAAGTGTGAGTGTTAAAAAAAAAGATTGGATTAGGGGTTGAAAAATTGAAAAAAATGTTTTTTAATTTATTTTAGCTAAATCGAAGCCACTAAATAGAAAAAATTCAAAAAATAGCGTTGATTATTATTTTGATTAGGGATGATGAAGGGTTGATTATTTAAGAAAGGCCTTGGAATATTCCAAATCACTTGTTGACATTCTTTTCCAGCTCAAAATATAGTTAGATTAGAGAAAAAGATATTTTAAAAAGGGAATTGTTATTTTCATTTATTTTTATTCCTATACAAACAGAGAAAGACAAGTCTCTCGTTCAGTCGAGTGGGTGGCCGGGCGGCAGGCGCGCCTGCTGCTTGCTCTTTTTTTTAAGTTGTGTTTTAAGTGATTTAAAGTGAATAATTAATATAGTGTAACCCACCCTGACCATTCCGTCAGCCAACACACCCTCTTGAGAGTCTTATTAAAGGTAATTATTATGCATTTTATCGTTGAAAAAAATGATAGAAACAAATATATAATCTGGCTTCGAAAAAGTATTCTTTTGAATATGAAATTAAATATTTTGTATTTCACAAAGGGTAGAGGGAGAATATAAGCTGTTGAAAGCGGGAGGGGGAGTGAAGGTGTCATTGAAAAAAAATTAGTCTTTTATTTATTAATTTTTTTTAAGCACTTTCTCATTCACACTCACACTCACACACACATTCACACAGTGTTTTCGACAACTCAGGCCATATAAGACGATAACCGTTATTAATTAATAATATTCATATTGGGGGTCCAGGCATTCTTATTTAAGCCATTTGGCATGGGCGTAGCCAGACATCTTGTTAGGGGGGGGGCCAACCCCTCGTTAGGGCAAGAGAGGGGGGGGGGGTTGCGATTAATATATACATAGATTATTAATTATTTATTTAAATAAAAAAAAATTAAATTAATGTAGTGGATTGGGGCGTTAAAAAAATAATTCCCAATGGGAAAAATATATATTTGTTTTTTTTTTTTTTTTTCAATTTTTAGGTCAAGCCAGGGGGGGCAACGGCCCCTGCCTCCCCCCTGGCTACGCCCATGCCATTTGGTATCCAAATCGGACCCGCGACGTTCGGTATAGCATATATTTTTGTTAATCAAATTTCCTTAATATACTTTTACACAGGGGTGGATTAAGGGTTGAAAATTAAAATAAAATAAAAATTAAAATAATTATTTATAAATATATTCAAATTATTTTGCGAGTAATTCCGCGGTGAAGGTTCGCATTTCCTTAAAGGGGAGGTATGAAGACATTAACAAGGGGGGTTAATGCCCCATCCCCTATAATGCATAAAGATATTAATGTTTTTTAATACTTTTACTAAAAAATAAGTGCATTCCGTTTGAGTTAAAATTTATATTCAATATTTAGCAAAGAGTATAGTAGGATAGAAACATTTTAATGTCATTCTAAAATTTCTTATTACTGGGGCGGAATTAATTTTTGAAGATTTCGAAACTCTCATAAACAGATAATAACAACACAGGGTAACTTCGAATCGGGAATCCATTGAATCCCTTGCAGAATATTGTAGGGATTTTTTCATTAGGTAGAAAAGTAAGATATGATTAGTCCACTTAGAATTTTACTGGGGTGAGTTACCGCATATTTTTGTATATAAAACTAATCTCAATGAGTATTTGAATTTTTTATTTTCCCTTGCCTATATGTATAAGTTTATATACATACTGTATATAGGCCTATAGAGAGAAAGTATTGAATTCATGACAAAAATTCGATGTTGAGATTTTAATGGATATACATAGATACATGTTTTGAGGTCCTCTGATTCCAAAAAATGGTTTTCGCGTCTGTGTGTCTGTTTGGGTTCAATTTAAAGCATGAAGGAATTGAGCTGCGAGGTTGAAATTTTATATTTAAGTTAGGCACCCCCTAAGGCGTGAAAATAAATTTGAGAAAAATATTTCTCTTCAGGAATGAAAGTTAGAAAAAACGAACCCAGAATTTTTTTCTTTAAAAATATATTTTAACAGCTGACGTTTCGGCTTTGGTCAAAGCCATTCTCGGAGCTGTTAGTGGTCATCCAAGAATGTATTTGACCAAGACCGAAATGTAAGCTGTTAATATATATTTTTAAAGAAAAAATTCTAGCTTCGTTTTTTCTTACTTTCATTCCTGATACAAATTCCACCAGCCATAAAATACCCTTATACCAGCGTTTTCCAAACTGTGAGGCGCGCCTCCCTAGCAAGGGCGGATAAAAGGGGGGGAGTAAAAGTGTAATTACCCCCCCCCCCCCCCTCTCGAGATTTGAAAAAAAAAAACTTTTTTGCAAAAAAATTTATTTTTAATATTTTTATATAAATTTATATTTTTTGTTTTGTATTATTTTATAAAATGGGGGTGGGGGGGGAGGCGTCATAAGATTAATTATTTTTAAGGGAGGCGTGGTAACATAAAGTTTGGAAACAGGTGACATGGGAAATTAAATATATCTCGACACAAAAAATATCTGTGACAGTAGGACTACATAACTTTCGAAAAAGTTATGTGCTGTGCGTGAAGTCACACTAAATTTTTCCAGACTAGTGATAAGAAACCCCCTCAGATCGCCCTTTAGATTAGACCAGCATTTTTTGGAAGCAGAGAGATTAAAGGCCACCCACTTGCAATAGTGAAACCGGGACTTATTATAGATTGGTGCGTGCCTCCGTGCACGATACATCAGAAATAAACTAGGAATGTTTTTAAGGGTTTTACTCGCAAAAAATAAATAAATTTTAAAAATTTAACTGTCCCTCACAATGAGGTAGATATTATTATTTTTCAATCATGGAGTTCCCCCTAAGGCGGTCAGCGCGACTAGTTAATAAATAAATGAATAATGTATGAAAATAATAATTAAATTCCATAAAATAAAATAAAGCAATGCCCAATAAAATAAAAAACCCATAATCCGATATTATTCAAAACATTAAAAAATTATCAACATTACAATGAATTATTCATATCCCGATTCCCTATCAATAGGATAAGTCTAATTTTAGTTTATTTTGAAAAAAAAAAAAACAATAGAGAGAGACAAGTGCAGCTACTTTTTATGAAGCCATACAATTTAAAAATAATAAAAGTCTTAAAATATTATCAACGAATGAAAATATTTTAATCAACTCTACCTGTATATATTTAGTAATTAAAAATTAATTTCATATCTATTAGAGACATTGAAATGATATTTGTGAATTCTTAATCCCCATGATCGTCGATAGACCTATCATATATCGTATATCTGATATTAATGTCAACACACAGCAAGGGCGGATACAGGGGGGGGGGGGGGGGGGTAATTACCCCCCCTGAGATTTGAAAAAAAATCCTTTTTTTCGAAAAAAAAAAAAAAAAAAAAATGTATTTTTAATGTAAAATTTTAAAAATTAATACTTAAAAATTTGATTTGTATTTATATTCTGGGAAACAAGTACAGAATGCGCCTTTAAATTACCGAAATTAAGAAAAAATTGTGTGTTGTGCGACCAGTCACTCCAGATTACCCCCCCCCCCCCCCGCCGAGAATCACCTCTGGATCCGCCACTGACACACAGTCAGGTCTATTTTCTAAGCAAAAACGTTAACTTTTATTTCTCCAAACAAGAACGTCAACTTTTAACATCTGTAAACAACATTAATTCATTTTAACACTTCCTTGCCTCAAATAGCTATTCGGTAAACAAAAACTAAAGCCAAAGCGTTAAAATTTAGTAAATAGTATTAAAAGTTAATGCCATGTCTTGGGAGTGACTTTAATATTTTAACGCCGTATTTAAAATAAAATTGGCGTCCTTAACATAAAAAGTAAGGTTATGATTTTGATAGCTTTGAAATATAAGCAATGGTAACGTCGCTGTTAAAACTTTGTTTAGAGAATAGCATTTTTGAACGCTCATTGTTTTCACATTACTTTTTAACACCCATTTGTTGATTTAAAATTTTAACGTGTTTTTAGGGAATAGACCTGAGTGTCTCGTTTTCTTAAAATTTGAGTTGGGAGAATTTAATTAGTTATGGATTCCCTAGGACCAAGAGGGGGTGATGTTTTTTCTTGCTTATTTTCTCTCCGTCAGCTCCTCATCCTATTTGTTTTCCTTTCAATATCGACCTGTAGTCTGTACCAAAAGTCAATCAAATTGACGTATTTATATCTGAAGATTAAATATAAATGTAATCCTTTAAGGAACTATATATTAATTGGCAACAAGCAGATTATTTTTACAACCATCATATTCTTCTTATTTTATTGTATAATTAATCTAATTATAATTATAAAATTTCTTTGTGAACTTTTTAGCTACTAAAAAATAACATTCGTTAATTATTCAAGTTAAGTGACCAAATATAATGAGAGAAAATTTACAAAAAAAAAAAAAAAATGATGATGAAATGATTTTTCTTATCTTTGTTTTCTCAGTCTCTTTGGTGGTATAAACAAAAAAACACAAAAAAAATATCTTTAGTTATTTTTTTTTTATATTTTTACCTACTGTTACATAATAGGCCCTATATACAGTATAAGATAGAGAAAGTATTGAAGTCGTCAAAAAATTCTACTTCCTCTATGTCTCCCTCTCTCTCTGTATATGTCAGGGGAGTATATAGAAATTTTTTTCGGGGGGGCCCGAACTGAAAATTTTTCTGCGGAAATTTTTTTTTTAAGAAACTAATTTTTTTTCCACACGAAATTTTTTGAGGAACATTTTTTCCTTTGCGGAACCAAAGTTTGCCATCCTGCGGAAAAATTTGTTGCGCTGATGTCTGTATATGTCTCCCCAGACCATCTTCAGGAATCTCCATCAAATTAGAAGGTGCGCAGTTTGCTTGCCACCTCATATTAGGAAACTACTAGTTAGCAGTCTTCTAATGCCAACGATTGATTATTGCTGCCTAGTTTATGACGATTTAACATCAGAATTAAATTTAAAGCTGGAACGAATATTAAACATGTGTGTCCGCTTTATTTTTGACTTGCCTAGAGATTGTCATATAACACCATATTATAATAAGTTAGGTTGGTTAAAACTTCCACTAAGGCGCAGATATTTCATGGGTTCGTTGACATTTTCCATCTTAAAAAATAAAAACCCTGGATACCTCTTTGAGAATTACCTTTATAAGCATCAAATCCATGCACGAACACTCAGGACGAATCCGCTAGACCTTGAGATTCCAGTTCATCGCACCTCAACATATACCAGATCTTTCACGGTAGAATCTATTAGATTCTGGAACAGCTTACCAGAAAATTTGCGGGCGGTGGGGTCGCTGGACTCTTTCAGGAGACGCCTCTTTGGCTACCTGATGGATGTGCAGGTGGGTTGTGGGGCTTGAGCTTAAATTTACTGTAAAATTGCCTTGTGATTGACTTATGAATTCCACTTTACTATATCCATATTTCTCTGTATCTATTTTTTTTATTTTGTTTTGTTTTGTTTTATTTTTATTTTATTTTGCTTTATTTTTTGTTCTTTTTCTTTTTTTTTTTTTGTATTTTGCGAGAGAATCAAAAATTGATTTGTAATTTTTTTTTTTAAGAATGCTCAAAGAGATCATATGATCTCAGAGCAGTAATAAATCTATCTATCTATCTATCTATCTATATATGTATATTTGTTTGGGAAATTTCGGGGGCCCGGGCTCTCGGCCCTCCCCCTTATATACGCCTCTGGTATATGTACATGATAATTTAAAAACGCAAGTTTGTTGAAATTGATATGTTCTTACTATGGGCGAATCCAGGATATTTCTCCAAAGAGGGGGGGGGGGGCGAGGGGGGTATGGAATACCGTCGCACAGTGGGTCAGAATCCAAAAAAGCTGGCCAAAATTCGAAATCTTAATAAATCGATCTGAAATTTGTTACTGGGGGGTTTTTGGGGTCGCTCATTACGGATCCGATGTCAAAAATACAAAATTCAAAATGGCCGAACCAATATGGCCTAATCAAAAGTAAAAATGCTTACAATGTGAAGAATAATTATTAGTTTTTGATAAAATTTGTTGAATAGGGTTATTCAGAACAGGGCCGTCCTTTGAGGGGGCAGGGGGCATTTGCCCCCCCCAAGGGCTCTGATTTTTTTAAAATTTTATATTATTCTAAATAAAATTACATAAATTTAAGTGTAAATAAAATTACAACTAGTGCAAATAAAACAAAATTAAAGAAACATTTACTAAATAAAAGGTAAAATGATATGAATTATGAATTTTGTATAAAAAATTTTAAGGAGGGGGCGGCAAATTGAATTTCGCCCCCCTTAAAATCGCCCCCCTTAAAAAATCCCCTAGTTCCGGCCCTGATAGGCCTACATTATATACGTTGAAGAGAAGTTTAAACAATTATCCAAGCGCACGAAAAAATTATTTATACCTTTTTAGTTACGCTAAAATAATATTTCGTATTTTCTTTTTTTACAAAAAACTGCATAAAATCTCGTTTCGCAGATATTCGCAGCTGAATTTTTTTTTTAATTTATAGATAATAGTTTCACCTTTCATGTCTAGTATGTTAGATAACAATACAATGTTTTACAACTAAACTTTTTCATTAAAAACTAAACTTTTTTTTTGTTTTCCAACGTAAAATTCACGTAACTTTATTACCTTATTACCTTTTTCTGTAAAAATATTGAGTTTTCTAATAAACCCAGTTATATTCTACTTTCTTTCACGAGTTGATTCCATTTTGTTAAAGTAAAATCGGTGAACTCTACGAGAAACTATGGCTCTTCAAACATGTGCTTGTTGTTTCTCCTGCGTGGACGTTAGATATTATTTGAGCGAAGGTCAACTTTGAACTAATTTTCAAAAGCAGGCATAAGGGATGTGACTCCAATTCTAACGGATTTTAACACTTGGGTTATCAGTCTAGCCATCCCAGCATATAAAATTCCCCAACTAGAAACTTTATTTTTCGACTTTTGGCCAGCTTTTTGGGATTCTGACCCACTGTGCGTCGTTGGGAAAGAAAATTGTTAAAATTTTTCAACAAATATTTTATATTATTACAAGTTGTGATGTTTTTTTTATAAAGAAAAATTTATTTTATGAACACAATTTTTATTTTAAGTTAGGAAAAACCTGGAAAATGAGTGGATTGATTTTATTGATATTATGAATTAATTAATGTTTAGAGACATTGAAATGATATTTGTGAATTCTTAATCCCCATGATCGTCGATAGACCTATCATATATATACCGTATATCTAATTAATATTAATGTCAACACACAGCAAGGGCGGATACAAGGGGGGGGGTAAATAGGAGAATTTACCTCCCTGAGATTTGAAAAAAAAAAATGTATTTTTAATGTAAAATTTTAAAAATTAATAAGCTTACTTAAAAATTTGATTTGTATTTATATTCTGGCAAACAAGTACAGAATGCGCCTTTAAATTACCGAAATTAAGAAAAAAATGTGTGTGAGGTCAATCAAAACGTCAAACAAATACAGATGGAGGTATTTCTAGTGAAAATATGAAATCATGATGAAATGATGAATGCATTCAGTTTGTCATATATTGAAATTTTATCATCCCATCACGATTTCAATTTTCACTAGAAATACCTCCATCTGTATTTGTTTGACGTTTTGATTGTCCTGAGAAAGGACGCGACTGGCGTCAGAAACGTCGACGATCAAGTAAAGAAAAATCTGATAAATATTTATCTTGTTTTTCCAGGCTGCCATCCGCTTTCATTATTATTATATAGAGATTTAAATAAATTTCTATTTGGCCAATTCCATATTAGGATTTTTTATGATATTAGATACTACTTATATTATATTAGACTTGTAAATAGAAAAAATAAGGTTCTCTTCGGAGATGGTATTTTTTTAAATAGTATATTTATTTATTGGATATGGAGAAAATATACACCAGCGAGTTGCTTTCCACAATTAAAATAATTTATTCTGCAAATATTTCGGAATGCCTGTATATTTTCTCCATATCCAATACCTCAACGATCTGTCCCAGCAAAATTTTAACTTCTACTAGTATATTTATTTATTTATTTATTCAATCAATTGTACATAGGGCTATATGCCCTCTTAGTGTACATGAGGTAAAATCAGCCAACTCAAAGGCAAAACGCGAGCCGCCGACCATCAGTCAATAGTAATAGTAATCAGTATAATAGATAATAAATAATTAATTAATTAATTAACTATTATACTATTCGTATTAATTAATTAACTATAGCTATTTAAAAAAATCTTTATCAAAACAAGCATCATTTATTGTTTTTATATTTCTAATTAATATTAATATGATAATATGATCCTTGTTTCCCAACAAAAATACACAAATAGTTTTTGATCTGAGAAAATATAAATCGTAATTTTTTTTTTGCCGGGATTAAACTTTATGATTTTTCAAAATGTCGGCGGAACTAGGGAAATTAAAAAACCGATACGCGTGTAATGCTACTTGCCGGCTGAATCCCATCTCTAGAAAAAGGCCAATAATATAAAGTAGCATCAAGACTTTAAGTATTTTTGGCAGAAAAGTATATCAAACTCAACTTTTTTTTTTTTTATTAAACTCTAAATAAAAAAAAAAAAAATTAGGTGACAACTTGAGGGAATCTTTAGAGAGAAGAAGCGGAGAGAGAACCAGAGATGACATTTCGTGGGCGGGGTGACAGGGCGGATAAGGTCTAATCCGAAAAAGTGCCAGCCAAATGACAAATCTCCGGATTGCTCCATCATTCCTCCAATCACTCATAAGGCTCTTTTTAAGACCTCTTATACTAACCAAGTGGAATTAAATATAAAAAATATAACCTCTAGAGTGAAAACTATATTAAAACATTAAAATTGGATTTTATTTTAACTCAGTCAGTGGTATACCCGATTCAAGAATAAGATAAAAATTTTTTATCAAGATCAATAGATTCAGTCAGACTAATATAAATTTTTCTGAAAGAACTAGATGATATTGGTTCAAAACAAATTATAATTATAGTGCAACCGCTTCCAGAATTCTTGAGAAATATACGTACGATATCAGTAATAATTCCTATCTTAGTTAAATGAATTGATAATCAATAACTTTATTATGTTTTCAACTCAAAGAAAAAATCTGGTGTGATTGTCGCACAGCATACAACTTTCTCAGTAAGAGAAAGTTGTGTACTGTGCATGCCATACCAGATTTTTCGTGCCGACATATATTTAGTAATCGCCGATATATTAGAATTCAAGATGTAAAATTTATACGAGAAAATATTTATATTTTGTTACCATGGCACCCATTTCTCCTATCTTCTCTATGTAGTACAAAATTAAAGTGGTCTTTAGAAGATTTCAATGGCAAAATGAGAATATACATTTTAAGAGCATTTAAAGAGCATCTAAAAAATAATTGATTTTTTGAATTTTAATCACAATCAGCTCAATTCCTTCATGCTTAAAATTGAACCCCCACAGAGACAGACAGACACACACACAGAGACAGACAGACCATGTCGCGAAAACCACTTTTTTGGATTCAGGCGACCTCAAAACGTGTATATCCATCGAAGCCTCGACATCGAATTTTTGACATGAATCCAATACTTGTCTCTCTCTATAAATTAATATAATATAGACCTATATAAGAGAAAGTAAAAAACTTTCTTCAATTTATTTACAATTTTTTCTATAGAAAACCTAAACCTCCATTTTCCCTATTGTAATGTTTAAGAAATAATTGTTTGTAGATGGTCGTAAGGATGATCAATTTAATTATAAGGACCGTAGGCCAAAAATAATTTTTTTTTTTTTATATATTTAAAATTGGCCTCGGAAAACAATTTCATTTGGCCAACAAAAAATTAATACTTTTGCGTATTATCCATTTATTTGTAAATATTTCGACCCCATCGATATGGAATCATCTTCAGTACAATCAACAAATGTTTTGCAAATCTTTATTTTTCCCAATGCAATTTTTATATTCAATTATAAAAATTGCTTTCATGGAATACTTAGCTATTTTGTCACATTGGATGGGAGAAAGTAACGATTTGCAAAACGTCTATTGATTGTACTGAAGATGATTCTATATCACTGGGGTTGAAATATTTACAAATGAACGGATAATACGCAAAAGTATTTATTTTTTGGCCGACGGTCCTTATAATTAAAGTTTAACAAATAATCTCTATTTTATTATTTATTCCAATAAATTTGTTGTTGCTGGTGTTGTGGGTTGCCTGCCTCCAGGAGTTGTCGGGTTTAATATCAAATATATTAAGTTTTTTCCAAATTCTTTAGTGGTTCCAAGTTTGATTAAGCGACACTCCGACCTTATTGAGATCGAGAGAAAGAATCCTTCCCAGGTAGTAGGGGATGACCTTTTATAACATTTTTCAAGACCATAATCAAGAAAAGAAATTAAATGAAGAATAATTTCAAGAATGTTCAATAAATGGGAACAAATAAATCATAAAGACTAAACTAAATGAATTTTCTTTGCGGCATAACTCCGATTCCATTTCAAACACAAATACCTGATGAAAACGACTTTGACGTCACAAAGGAAGAATGTCCTTAAGGTCAGAGCTTTGATGCAGTTAAAATTGCAAATATTATACATATGATGAGTGGAAATGGTTAGAAAACAAAAGTGGAATGTAATTTATCTATTTAAAAAAATACTGTAAATATTTAAATTTGAATCAACATGGTAAAATTGAATATTATTCGTTAAAATTTTGACATTTTGGGACTTTTCTACCCCCCAAAAATGTCTTACTCACTTTCCGTGGCAGTTATGAAAAATGTAAGATAAAAAAATCTATGTACGCAATTTTAAGAAAAAAAAAAAATGTTAACAAACTTGAATACTATAACTGCAGTTATAGTTATAAAGATCAATCATGATTGATCTATTAATGTTTTAACGAAAACCATGTTAATACTTACTCTATACCGAATACTACTTTATATTTTTTTTAAGCCCTTCTCGGCTACAGAGGCCATTCAGGGGTTTTGATTTTTTGAAGGAATTGAAGGGGTCGGGCGCAGTTAGTGCTAACCCACAAATAGATATTCCAATTTTAAACTTTGGAAACAAATGAAACACCAATAAGAAGTTTATTTTTTTTTTTTTTTTGCTATTGTCAGAGCATAATCAGGCTTTGAAACAAATTGTACAACTAGTAGAGACCTTTTGCTCAATTGATGGCCCTGAAAAGTCGGGTTAGTCATAATTGTGGGTTAGCACCGACCCCTTCTATTGTAAATACAAAGTATCGATGGACCAGAGGAGGTTCCACAGGCTGGTTGCTCTGTATCACCAATCCTGAACTTTGACCGCGCTTAGCATCGCTTAATTCTAACGATTTTAGTGACTGTTTGTTGCTTTTCTCCCATGGTTTAATAATTATTATTTAAATAAAAAAAAATTAAATTAATGTAGTGGATTGGGGCGTTAAAAAAATGAAAAATATATATTTGTTTTTTTTTTTAATTTTTAGGACAAGCCCGGGGGCAAAGCCCCTGCCTCCCCCTGGCTACGCCCATGGCCTTATAGGTCTAATAATAATTATAATTATTATAATTATTATTAGACCTATACGACCTATATAGGTGTTTGAATTGGGGGGTTCCTGAAGTTTGGGGCAATCCAAATGTCGATCTCACTAATAGGACCTATTTTTTAAAAATGTTTTATTTCTCCGTTTTCAAACCCAGCACTCTACCTACAATTTTTTTCTTTAGGGAGGAAATGTCATATTTAAAAAAAAAAAAATATTTAAGGTCTTTTTTCGGCAAATTCTTTTCTTATACTGATAAATAATATTCATTTAATTGTTAATGAAAAAAAAAAAAAAAAAAAAAATTGATTTTTATCCATTACAGCCTTAGTAAGTGGCTTTTTCTTATGCTATGTTTACGTGTATCACCGTAGATATATATACGTAGTAGGCCTATATACAGGGATGGGCGTTAATCAGTTACATGTATTTGAAATACAAGATACCAAATACAATATTAATTGGTATCTTGTAACTCGTTACAGCATAGGCAAAGTAATTGCTATCTTGTATTTCGTTACATTTTTTAGTAATTGGTATCTGAAATTCGAGATACCAAATACTTTTTTTTTTAATTTGCCGCCGTATAAAAAGTCTTGCAGAGGGAGCTGAAATCTTTTTAATTTATTATTACTGTATGTAATCGTCGTGTGGGTTCTCTTAGTAAAAACCAGTAAAGAGAAGTCAATCAATCCGCTCTTCAATCAATTCACTCTTCGTTAAAAAACTTTTTTGCTTTCTTCTTTCAACCAGCTCTCAACGACTAAATCTTTGTTCTTCTGCCCCAGTTGAAAGATTGTTTTCATTTGCGGGTTTATTCATTCTCCATCAAGTTCCAGATTATCCGACAAAACTTTTGAAAACTTGGTTTTTTGAAACCTTTTCATATTTTTATAAATAAATTTTTTTTAGTGTCATGAATAATTTTATTGTTTTCGATTTTCCAAAGGTATTCTCCAATATAAGTTTAGCTGCCACTTTCCTAAACTAAATTTATCTAGGGTTCCAGATAAAGCCCTGCACGGGCCGATTTTTTTTTGGCCCGGACCGGCCCGTGTCCGTATTTTTTTTTGACTTCCCGCCCGTACCCGGCCCGTAATTTTTTACCATTCTTCAGGCCCGCCCGGAATTTTTTCAAACCCGCCCATTCCCGCCCGAGATTTAGTGAATGAATGAACGAATGTCTAGTAATTTTTAAATAAAATTTCATTTGCATGCCCGTCCGCCCGAACCCGTTTATTTAGACTTGCTACCCGCCCGTATCCGCCCGTAATTTTTTCATGGCTTCCAAAGCCCGCGGGCCGGGCGGGTAACGGGCCTACGGGCCAACCCGTACCCGTGCAGGGCTCTAGTTCCAGAATTACCCCTCCAAAAAGTATTTTAAAATCAAGGAAAAATTTGTTTGTAATTGGTATTTTCAATGTATTTGAAATACGTAATTGGTATCTTGTATCTCGTTACACAAACCCGTGAATAATTGGTATCTTGTATTTCGTTACAAAAATCTGAAGTAATTGGTATTTTGTATCTCGTTACTCAAAATCGAGTAACTTGCCCATCCCTGCCTATATATTGATTGCCCTTTCCTTTCATATAATTTATTGTTGTATTATTAAAATTCCTAATGTTAGATAGCGCACAGTCGCCGAAACTGTAAACAGAGAATTAAGTAAAAATCTAATCAGAAGACTATTAATATCCTCAAAAAAAAAAATATTTAAACTATTTTTCCTCTTGTTTTGGTTTTCAAGATTAGAATAAAACAACCATTAATTTTCAAAAAATTTAAAATGACGTTGTTTATGCTTAAACATTTCATTATCTTTTATCGTTATTCTCTATTCATATCATTAATTTTTTTTTTTCTATCAGATCATTTCATCAAAATCTCACTTTATAAAACTAATTAATCATCTGCTTATTTGTCTGATGTTTGTCAAGTCGATTCAATTTTACTCATTAGAAAATAATAGTTTCTCACGATTTTATTCACTTGTTGAAAATTAATATTGAATATTAATAATTTTTTTTTTTTTTTAGCAAAGTCTCTTGCAGCCAAGGGCGGATACAAGGGAGGGGGAAGGGTGTAATTACCCCCCCCCCCCCCCCCCCCCGAGATTCGAAAAAAATACCTTTTTTTCGCAAAAAAATTTATTTTTAATGTAAAATTTTAAAAATTAATACTTAAAAATTTGATGTATATTTATATTCTGGCAAACAAGTACAGAATGCGCCTTTAAATTACCGAAATTAAGAAAAAAATGTATGCTGTGCGACCAGTCACTCCAGATTACTCCCCCCCCCCCCCCCCCCCCCCCCCCCCCCCGAGAAACACCTCTGGATCCGCCACTGATATAGGAGGGCTTTTCACACTTTCACACTCACACTTTTTTCTCATTCACACTCACACTCACACACACATTCACACTGTCTTTTCGGCAGCTCAGGCCATATAAGACATTTACGATAACCGTTATTTATGAATTTATATATATTAGGGTCCAGGCCATAGGAGGGCTTTTAGGAAGCTTTCTGATTGCGTGTAATAAAAGTTGATGCTCCCTAAGAGTCCCTGGGTGGTGGAGTTATAGATCTCGATCCATATGCTAGGAGTCAGAGGTCCCGTTCCAAGATAAAAAATCTGGTATGACTGGCGCACAGCACACAACTTTCTCTTACCTTCGGTAATCGAAAGTTGTGTACTGTGCTGTCACACCAGATTTTTTGTGTCGACATATTTAGTTCCCGACAGTACGGAACATTTGAATTCAGATGTAAAATTTATAAGTATGGGAAAATATTTATATTTTGTTACCATGGCAACCATTTCTCCTATCTTCCCTATGAAATACAAGAGTAAAGTGGTCTTCAGAAGATTTCAATCGCAAAATGAGAATATACATTTTTAAGAGCATCTAAAAAATAATTGATTTTTGAATTTAAAAAAAAATCGTTGGAGCAAATTTTGAGAAAATCGAAAAAAACTGAAAAAGTACATCAGTAAAGTACTAGTACTCTTTGGCCGATTTTGATTAAAAGCTTATTTTTCCGGTCCAGGAGGGTGTTTAACTTAAATATAAAATTTCAGCCTCATAGCTCAATTCCTTCATGCTTAAAATTGAACACAGACACACCCACCCACCCACCCACCCCACCCACACACACACAGACAGACCATGTCGCGAAAACCACTTTTTTGGATTCAGGGGACCTCAAAACGTGAAGATCCATCAAAATCTCGACATCGAATTTTTGACATGAATCCAATACTTTCTCTCTATATATATATTACATATATACATAGGTAAGAGAAAGTAAAATGTTTTGTTTCCAAATTATATTGACCGAAAAAGACCTTAAATATATTTTTAAAAAAATCTATTTTTTTTTATCTGTGCATAGGCACATTTCACATCGTGAAACGTGATTACATTCTAATAATAGAATATTAGAATTAGGGTCCGACCGAAACAAGATTTTCAGCCGAAACCGAAACCGAATATTCGGCCTCAAACTTAGTTTCGGCCGAAACCGTAACCGAAACCGAAACTTGTATTTCCTATAAAATTATTTTTTCATTTTACCTTTTTTTTTTTTGAATTTTTTTTCCCTCCCGTGAAAATCATTTTACCTTTTTTTTAGGAGACTAAAATTTTTTTCTCCCTCAAGTGCAAATTATTTGACCTTTTTTTTTTTTTGCATGCTAGTTTCATCCCATTTTTTCAGACTCTGGTTTCGGCCGACCGAAAGGTTCGGCCACTTTTTGGCCGAAACCGAAACTACGGCCGAAACCATGATTTTTGGCCGAAACTGGCCGAAACCGTAACCGAAACCGAATATTCGGTCGGTTCCTAATTAGAATGTAATCACTTCTGATGATGACAAGAAATTGTCGAAATACGTATCAAGTGTTAATTTTTAATTAATAAGACCTTTGAAACAAATAACCTGTTTAATTTGTATATTTAATTTTAATTTACAAAATGTTTCAACGAGAACCAACTGTCGAAAGTTTAAATCTTATATAGAGAGAATGTATTGGATTCATGTCAAAAATTCGATGTCGAGATTTTGATGGATCTTCACGTTTTGAGGTCCCCTGAATCCAAAAAAGTGGTTTTCGCGACATGGTCTGTCTGATAAAAACGACAGTCACCACAATCGTTGAGGTTAAGTGATGCCAAGCGCGGCGAAAGGATGGGATTGGTGACCCCGAGCAATCAGCGTGTGGACCCCCCCCCCCCGTACTTGTATTTAGCCATCGGTACTTGTATCTTGTATTTAAAATTATATAAATGAAAAGGAGGATATTAGTCAACCTACAGAAAGGGCCACAAAAGGTTGGGATTCCCTGACCTAGACCAATGGCCGAATCGTCAGCTTGGAACGGCACAATAAAAGAAATAATTTTGGTTTCATATGTCTTGGAATTTTTTTTCGACTCCTCTTTATAATAATAATCTTGAAATCTAATAGTGCAGATCATTAGACCGATAATTTTATTAAACGGTTTACTAAAAATAAAATTTCCTAATACTTAATAATTTTTATATAAATATGTTGGCTATAGTAGATAACCACCCCTGGTCAAAAGACGACCAGTTTTAATTTATGAATAAGATTTTTTTCTCCCCGTCTGTCACGAATAAGGTATAAACCAAACATTTTTTTTCTCTCTGAGTTTTTATTTAAGATGAAATGAAGGTAAACGAATCAGCTTGAGAAATTTGATCTCATTTTAAAGGGAGTGTTTGTTGTTCATTGAACAAGATTTTAAATATTATCGTAATATTATGCTAAAAAAGAGGATAAAAAAACTTGGCTTTGATAAAGATATATCTGACTCATAAATCTACTTTCGGTGCTAAGCTCATTTTATATGTAGCTACTCTCTATAAAGAAAAAAAAAAAAAAAAAAAACGGCAGCTCCTTCTTTTCCGTAATAACTAAACTAAAAGCCTCTTTTATTTTTTATTGAGGTCAAATGCGATGATGATAATAGAGGTGAATAAAAATGATGCAGGAAAATTATTCATATTATAAAGACATCAATCTTCGGTTTTTTCGGCACCTGAGGCCATTTTTAATTAAAATAATTGCTAACCAAAGCAAAGGAAGTTTTAAATTCACTAGTTCCTTAAAAATAATAATAATAATCAGGATCGTAGCTACAAAATTTTTTTGGAGACTGTGTTACAGTGGCGTAGCGAGGGGTGGGCAAGGGGGTCATCATGCCCCGGGCGCTACTCACAAAGGGGCGCCAAATGGTCTGCAAAACAAAAAATTGCTGAACAATTTTTATGATAATTGATTTCTGGAAAATATATTTTAAATTTGGTACCAATGTAATATAATAATTTTGTATATTTACATATAAAATATGGTTTTCGAATGGGTGGTGGGGCGCTAAAAAGTTATTGTGCCCCGGGCGCGAGTTAAGCTCGCTACGCCACTGGTGTGTTATGAGTTGCCAGTCTTTAGGAGCTGTTGGGATTAGATATAATAGATTTTCAAATTCTTTTTTGGTTCCAAGCTTGACAGTGGTGCAACCAGGATTTGCTCCTGGGGGGGGGGGGGGGTTTGAAAAAATTAAACAAGAAAATTGTTCACGGAAACGTCTACTAAAATTATTACACAATTACAGTATTTGTATTAATATTTACTAGAAATATTTAAATAAATACTTAACCTCTTTCTTTAAAAATAAAAGTAATGATACAGAAAAAAGTAAGAATGATTGCAATAAGTGATCTTGTGACATGTGACCTTAAAGAAAATTGGCCCCCGTAGAATAGCTAGAGGGAAGGGAGAAGATGGTAGTAATATGACTCCCTCTTTAATACAAGACAAAAGGTAATTTAGTTGTTTCAATTTTCAGAGAAAGACGTGGAATTAAAGAAGTCAGAAGATTAAGAAAAAAGGTGAAAAGATGTTAAAATAATAAAAAAAAAGTCTTTGAAGGAGGAAATTAGCAAATAAAATATCAATAGTATTAATTAGGTATTTTTTGCTCGATGAGGGGCCATTGTAATAATATTTAATTTTGTTTTTCATTGACCGTATTGAGAAGAGATCAAATGTGCTGAATGCATTATATCTGATAGATTGTAATGAATTTTATGAAATGTCTGTCAAAGAACGAAAGATTGTTTTCTGTTGACTGAACCCTAGCCATGAAGATGGTTGCATACTTGACCGAAAAGTCGCTGCGTTCTGTAATAAAGAAATGGCCTTTTATTTTTTTTACTTTTTCTACTATTTTTATTTATTTTCTACTACATTATGAAATAATTTTTTTTTTATATTTATTATACTTAAGGACTTTTTCGGCATCTTAGGCCATATTGACTTTAAAGGAGATTCATATTCACTCAAAGACAAAAAATATCATTCCATTCCAACAAAAGTACCTAAATCCCGTGAGAAACCTTCGGTCCCCCAATGTTTGGATTTTATTTAATAAATAATTAAAACTTCTGACTTTAATTTTGCGATTAATAGCGAAAAATTAAAGGCGAATACTATTTTTTTTTTTTTTTTAATATAAAATGCGCGTAATGTTATATGGTTAGTTTAAAAATAAATTAAACACATATTTCAAATTCTCAAATAATTTATTGTGCGAACATTAAAATACTGGTGAAATTTACTTTAACTTGAGTACATGGGCGTAACTAGGGGAGTGCCGGAAGCGCCTCCCCCCTCCAAGGGATAGCTGGTCCCATGGCCCCCCCCAGCCAAATTCTCTAGTTGCGCCCATGCTCGAGTAACATTTTATAAAGTAACAAGTGTTCAAGTCCGCCTTCGGCTACGCCTCCTGGACCCCCCTTGCTCCCCTTCGGCGAGCAAATGTATCAAATTCTCACTGTTTGGAAATTTCCCTCTCTGATTTAAGTTTTAAATTTTTTTCGCCCGCTCCACTTCCTGTATGTCTAGCGAGAGAACAGGCACATACAGAGGGAAAGGAAATCAGCGGCTAGCGTTTTATATATAGTAATAATTAATTTATATTATTAATATAATATTTTGTACAGGCAAATTTTCACGGCGCTCCAAGAGAACAGACGCGGAGCCCTGTATCGCGAGAGTTTTACACTATTTTAGAGCTTATTTTGTAAAATAAATATTTTTATATGACTTAAGATTTTGATAAGGTTATTATTAAAAATAATTTTTTGATTTAATTTAAAGTTAAAAAAAAGTTAAACATTATCCTTTCTTTTTGCCGATAGAATATTAAAATTTAATGAATTTCTAATAACCAAGAAAGGAAAAGTTTTTTTCTTATTTAAATAAATTTAAAACAAAATAACTTTTTAATTAAATTTAATTTTTTATTTAAAAGTCAGAAATACAGTAAAATTTATTTTGCCCAGTTATTATTATGTACATTTATTTACATTAGAAGATACAAATACGTATTGCAAACAATTGCAATAGAGGGACGTAGCTAAGGGGATGATCTCCCCTCTCTCTCTGGTGGATCGAGTAGAATAAAGTGAACTGTGAAATTAATTTTTAATTTTAGACTTACCATCTAGTAAGCATAAAATTCATTAATTGATTATTTTTATACATTAATTCCTTTTTACCGACAGTACTGTTTAATCGAATTTCAAGATGTCAAATTTATAAACATGGGAAAATATTTATATTTTGTTACCATAGCAACCATATCTCCTATCTTTCTATGAAGTACAAGAGTAAAGTGGTCTTTAAACAATTTTGAGAGCAAAATGAGAATATAAATTTTAAAGAGTATCTAAAAAATAATTGATTTTAGAATTTTAATCAAAATCGTTAGAGCGAATTTTTGAGAAAATCGAAAAAAACATTAAAAAAGAGCATCAGCACAGTACTAGTACTCTATGGCCGATTTTATTTAAAAGCTTATTTTCTCGCTCCAGAGGGGTGCTTAATTTAAATATAAAATTTTAGCCTCATAGTTCAATTCCTTCATGTTTAAAATCGAACACAGACACAGACAGACAGACCATGTCACGAAAACCACTTTTTTGCATTCAGGGGACCTCAAAAAGTGTATATCCATCAAAATCTCGACATCGAATTTTTACATGAATCGAATACTTTCTTTCTATATATTTAACATATATAGAGGTAAGAGAAAGTAAAAATTATATATTTTTCTATTAAATTTTCAAATAAATTATTAAAAGTAATTTAATGTAAAAATTATGGATGTTGTTTCGTTTATTAATTTATTTTAATCATTCAACAAAGATGCTTGTGGGTAATTTTTCAATGATCGCTTCCAGAGCCCAGAAAAGGCCACGGTGAGGTGGGGGTGGACTTTGATTAATACGTCATCACTCCCCCCCTCCCTCCTTCAAATGCATAAACTCGATCACCAGCTCGATCATCGACTGCATCTATTAAGATTGGACAAACTTGGCCTAGGTGCCGCTCCTGGAGCCCTATTCTTTTAATAAGGAGACACACCACGCCACCTGTTCAGTTGCCGGAGGGGCTTTGTACAGTTGACATCGGGTCTGTGTTTATTTGTATTAGTGCATAATTTAACATGGCGTCCACCTGGCGACACGACGCTGTTTGCGGAGCTTTACTCCCCAGTTTTAAAGGTATTTTACAGTTTATTTTTAAATCGTTGATAAAATTTAAATAATATAAGACAAATAAGCAAACTGAAATATAATTTACATTTATATCTAAAATTATTATCCAATGCTCAAGTGGTCAGCCAAGCTAACAATTTCATTTTGTCTACAAAGAATATAAATAAAGAACACTTGGGATTTTTTTTTTTATTTACTAATTAATTGATTTACTTAAACGGATAATTGACCCGCTTTTTTTAAACGATCCTTTATTGCAAATTCTCCTCTCTCTTGCTAACGGACTATTCTCTCTCTCTTCCCGACTCTCCCCCTTTTCATAGAATTTTATTCTCTCTTCCAAACTAAATTTTACTATTTACCCGTTGTCTTTACCAAAATAAATTTCTACTCTTGATGAATTCATTATTTTTGCAATTACTGTCTTCTTTTGTATGTTGTTATATTTCTATATAGTAGAATGATAAGCCCGGACAAAAACCTGTTCAGACCAGTAGAGCCTTCCAATTCAATCCATTTCTATACAACACATAACCGAATATATTAATTAAATACCTTTAAAAAATAGAAATATATTAAGGATAGATTCATTTTCACTGTAAAGTCATTCGGAATTTTATTTTATATTTTTATTGAACCCATTCACGTTTTGAGAGCAGAGTTGATTTAACATTATTTCGACAATTTTTTTTCTATGATAGGGAACTTTTTCGGTTTTTTCTCCCTCCATTCTAAAATAGAAATGGCAAAGCATATTATTTTTGATAGCCTACTTTATAATAGGAGTTCTTAAATTTCTGTTGACCAGATTTTTACTTTCTCTTACCCTATATAAGAAATATGTAGAGAAAATATTGTATTTCAAGACCTTACGAGACTTAAGTATAAGGTTTTTTCCCCTTTTTTTTTTTTTTTTTTTGTTTATCTCAATATCTCGCGGCACTCCTTAGCCACCAATCACGCCGGCACCCTTGGGTGCCGAGGCACCCCTCATTAAAGACCACTGGTCCTAAGCCTCTTATTAACTACATTTGACCCTTCAGGTTTTAATCTGACATTACTCTTTTTCTCATCAGATTAAAACCTGAAAACCCACTGGACCAGCATCTCAATTCATTTGATCGTTCTCTCTAATTTTATTAATTCTCTGTCTGTTATTTCGTTACTGTTCAAAGATTGATTAAAAAGATTATTCTTAGGGCCTAATACAATAATTTTTTTTTTAAAGATCATCAAATAAAATTATCTCTTTCCTTAATAAATTCTTATTTCCATTGTATATACTTGGCCTTATATAAGATTTAAAATAAAAATCCAATATTGGTAGGGTAAATACTTGGATTTCATTAAATGATTAAAGAAAATTTATTTATTTTTTTAAACACCCACACATTTTCTCATACTCACTCATGATACTCACTCACTCCCATTGATGCACAGTCTTGGGCCACATATAAGACTTTACCAGTACCACAACAGTCTCTGTTACCTTCAAACCGTCCGACTAAACAAAGAGAATTACAATATTAATTAATTAATTATTATTAAATGTACTTTATTTAAAAACAAGCAAGAATGATATTATAATCTTGAACCTGACTAAGATTTTATTCTGATAGGGATACTCCAATATTCTATAAATCATAATGGAAAAATAGACAGGGTGGTTTAAAAAACCACTTTTTTTAGATTTTGACCAGGGCACTAGTTAAAACCGTCCAAAATTTGTTTTAACCACAAAATTTATTTAAATTGTTTAAGTAGAAGAAATTCGATGCCTGAGTGGTAATTATCAGGATTAGGTAGATGTAGGCAGCCATCAATTAATAAAAAAGCTTTATTTAATTATCGTCGACGTTTCGGAATCAAATCGATCCCATCTTCAGGAAGATAAACTGTTAATGTTTCTTAGATAGATGCATTTCGGTTCAAACAAAAATAAATGAATAAATTTGCATTTACCATTAGATGTATAAGAGAATTGTGGTAGGTGCATGGGTTGTATTTTTATTTTTATTTTGTGTCAAATGGGCCAAGGGCGGTCCCAGAGGGGGGGTCAAGGGAGTCGTGACCTCCCCCAAAAATCTTTTTTTTTTTTTTTTTAAACACACTTTTATCCCATTCACACAATCTTTTCGGCAACCCGGCGGCCCCATATTCATGGTTTATAATAAGCTCCTTTTGCAAATACACTTGTTTCCTTCCACTGATAATCGTTCGGCTATGTTCGTAGGAGGATTAGATCTCCACAGTCTTAAAATATCAACTTTTTGTGTCTTTTTTTTTTTTAACACTCACACTTTTTTCTCATTCACACTCACATTCACACACACACATACACACAGTCTTTTCCGCAACTTAGGCCATTTAAGACTTTAAACGATATCCGTTATAGAGATTAATTACATATTATGGGTCCAGGCATTCTTACTTAAGCCATTTGGTATCCAAATGGCTTAAATAAAATCATCGGACTGCCTGGGGTCCGAACCCGCGACGTTTGGTATACGAGGTTAGCACGCTAACCTCTACACCAAGCCCCGAGGGCTTTTGTGTCTTTATTTTGCATATTAAACAACTAATTTACTATTTATGTTTCTATTAATTTTAACCTAGATTGAAAACCTGTTAAGTAATTAAATATGGATCAATCTGAGTTTTGAGGTTAGGACTTGGTTTTGGTTCGATCAAAAAAACTTGATAACATTTTTTAACAGTGACCGTGCCCCCGGGTTTGGCGTAGTAGGTAGCGTGCCTACTATTCCAAACGTCGCGGGGTACAAACCCCAGGCAGCCCGATGATTTTATTTAAGCCATTTGGATACCAGATGGCTTAAATAGAAAATGCCTGAACCTCCAATAGATATTTTCAATACAACGGTTATCGTCAATTAAGTCTTATATGGCCTGAGTTGCCGAAAAGACTGTATGAATGTGTGTATGAGTGTGAGTTTGAATGAGAAAAAAAGAAAAAAGTGTTAATGTTTTTTATTAAAGAAAAAAAAAAAAAAAAAAAAAAAACAGTGACCCCCTCCAAAATGTAGGGCTAGGACCGCCCCATTGGGCCCATTTGACATCCCGAAATATAAACATAATATATGAAATTTTATTGTTTATTTCAATAAAAACCACTGGTCTAAATTGGATTAAAACCAGGACGGTTAAAACCGGTTTTAACCTGTGGTTTTAATCACCCTGGTTTTAACCGAACCACCCTGAAAATAGAAGAGGATTTGGTAATGAAATTATATCACGTTTTGACTAATTGTTGAAATCTCCAGTGGGCTTGTTTTTTTTTTTTTTTTTTTTTTAGAAAAATAATTGAAATAATTAAACATTTCGAATACTCACTTCGAGATCACGTGCAGTTTCGAGAATACTGCTACCACTAGTAACAACATCCTCGATAATAATTACGTTCTGTCCTTTTTGGTAAATTCCCTCAATGAGTTTACCAGTTCCGTAGGCCTTGGCTTCCTTTCTCCGCACTAGCATCGGGATCGAGAGATTTGTCGAGACCAGAGTGGCGATAGGAAGAGCAGTATATGGAACTCCACATACGTGGTCTGTCTTGGTCGAGGATTCGCTCACCATCGTAGAGATAAGATGAGATACTTCTATCTTTATAAAATATAAAAAATATATATATAATTAATTTACAAAAAGCCTAAATTGTCAAATGTATTAATTAAAAAAAAAAAAAAACCTTTAAAAGTTTAAGCAAAAACTACTGACTATTAAGATTTTACTTTTTGAGGTTGAGGCTGGTGATGTGATAATAATGAAGAAATGGAGATATCAGCCAAATTGGAATAATCCAGGTTCAATAAAACTCCGAGAATAAGACGTTTCGGCCTGAATTTATTTGGCCATCTTCAGTTATTGGGAATTATACACATGTGATCAAACCGGGATTTGTCAATAATAAAATTTTTTCGCTTCATACTAAATTATATGGCTTCTGTGCCCAAGCTCAGAGATAATTAATTATCTAGACCATCTACCATAGAATTTTGTATGAAGCGAAAAAATTTTATTATTGACAAATCCCGGTTTGATCACATGTGAACTGCACTATGTGTATAATTCCCAATAACTGAAGATGGCCAAATAAATTCAGGCCGAAACGTCTTATTCTGGGAGTTTTATTGAACCTGGATTATTCCAATTTGGCTGATATCTCCATTTCTTCATTATTATTAAGATTTTAGCTCACTACCTAATAGAAAATTTGTTTTTTTCTTTTATTAAGGAGCTAATATATAATAGATTTTGATGAAAAAATATCAGCTTTATTCAAATAATGATAATTATTGACTTTAGCAAAAAGGTAAAACTTCATGATCCAATAGCCAATGTCAGTTTGCTTTCCGGCCTAAATGAAAATATTTATTTAAATTCGATTGACCATGCCGAAATACATGAAAAAATGTGATTATACTATTAAGATTATTATTATACCATGAATAACATTTAATTATATTAAATTTAAAAATTTAAATAATTTTATTCAACAGGTGTTTTCCAAGGAACAATAAAAACCCAAGCTTACCATTAAATCTGGATGTGAGACAATTACACGTAAATCAAAATAAACAGGTGAATTTACGCCTACTTTCATTTTAAAATCACCAAATTTTAATGCACCAATTTCATGTAAGCGGATAAGTAAATTTTTAATGCGTTCATTAAACGAAGACATTTTTTTTTCCAAATTGTAAATTTTTCAAAAAATTTAGAAATAAATGTGATTTATATTATTTAAGCTCAAGTAAGAGAATGTATATGTGAAGTTGTGAGGAATCAATCAAATAATAATAGAATTAAATCGAAAGAGTGATTTTCTTATATTTTAAACACGTGCAAATCAAAGTTATAGAGAGAAAAAAGAATAGAAAACCTATGCTTACTGAGTAGAACCACAGAGTATATATATAAACCAACGAGTTGGTTTTTATACACGATTTTGCAGTTTTATACAAAAATCGCGGATAAAACGTATAAAATGTATAAAACTTGGATGCGCATGCGCAAACACGACGAGGAAGGAAATTAAAATAAAATTTCACTTTTCAATTATTAACATTTTGATTATATTATTCACTAAATAAAAAGCAAACACCATCGACAATGCTTTAAAACATTATAAAATATGAAAAGCTCCTAAGCTGTTTTTTCAGGGAGGGGGGTTGGTTTTTTACAGTTTTATACTTTTTATACATCGGCCTAGTTTTATCCGCAAGTTTTATACATGTATAAAACCGTGTATTATACTCGGCGGGATAAAACCTGCCAACTCTGATGATCATTTCATCGGTTGACTACCCTGCTCTCTAGCGGATAAAAGTGTCAAACTCTCACTGGGGTGGCAATCGTGAAGTCACACAATTTCAAATTCTCCCATTGGAGTGCACCCCCTGAGAGTAGAACTCAAATTTAAATGGCGGAAAAATTAAATTCACATACGCGTATATATATATATATATATATATATATATATATATATGCAAATATAAGTTTTCTCGGGTTAAGTCGCATGGGGCTGAGATTTACTCGACGTTTCGGCTCTCTTTTTGGAGCCATTTTCAAGAGAGAAGGAAGTTAGGATGTAATGGTGGAGGGGGGCTGTTTACGGGGTCGCAGTCTTCCTGGTCCCCAGGTCAATTTGGTGGATGACTCAGAGGCGTGGATTGGTCTCTGAGAGCTGGAGGAAGGTTTGTTGTGTGTAATTGTGTTCGGTTTAGGTTGACTATGGGGCCTCAATCTGCCTACTTCCCAAGTCGGTGTATTGGTGGATCCCTCAGAGGTCTGGGTTTGTCTCTGAGGAATGGACAGTGGTTGGTTCTGTGTAATCGGGTTTGTGTTTGGTTTGGGTTGACTTTGGGGCCTCAATCTGCCTACTCCCCAAGTCGGGGTGTTAGCTCTTGGTTCCCGGGGTCTCAACCTGCCTACTCCCCAGGCCCAGCCAACCAGAGACAGGCACGTCACTCCCAAAGCCACGCCCCCAGACCAGGCCCAGCCAATCAGAGACAGCCACGTGACTCCCAAAGCCACGCCCACATGCCCGGCAACAGGTATAAAAGGACCTGCACCTCCGGTTCGCAGTCAGTTGCTCTCGGCCTGGGGAGTAGGCAGGACACATTATGAACTTCGAACAAACAAAAACAATAGAACCAATAAATAACTTCCACTCCCGTATCACAAGAGAAGCCATAGAAATTTACAAAAGGCCTGAATGTCTAAACAAAAGAGATGACGCCCTCAATTTCCCAACAACATGGAAAACACTTATTCCCAAACTCCAAATCAAGGCTCACACAAATACAAAAACTTCACACACTCCAAAACTGTCCCGAAACAACAATATCCCGTCCCCAAAACAAACACAAACAATCACAAAGAAACGTAACATATCCAACAGCAAATCCATTTCAACAAACCAAGCCCCCCCCCCCCCCCCACCGGACGGCCCCCCCCAACACGCCCCCCCCCCCCAGACCAGGCCCAGCCAATCAGAGACAGCCACGTGACTCCCAAAGCCACGCCCACATGCCCGGCAACAGGTATAAAAGGACCTGCACCTTCGGCTCGCAGTCAGTTGCTCTCGGCCTGGGGAGTAGGCAGGTTGAGACCCCGGGAACCAAGAGCTAACACCCCGACTTGGGGAGTAGGCAGATTGAGGCCCCATAGTCAACCTAAACCGAACACAATTACACACAACAAACCTTCCTCCAGCTCTCAGAGACCAATCCACGCCTCTGAGTCATCCACCAAATTGACCTGGGGACCAGGAAGACTGCGACCCCGTAAACAGCCCCCCTCCACCATTACATCCTAACTTCCTTCTCTCTTGAAAATGGCTCCAAAAAGAGAGCCGAAACGTCGAGTAAATCTCAGCACCCCATGCGACTTAACCCGAGAAAACTTATATTTGCATATATATATATCTTAAATATTATATATTTCTTATTTATAATATTTTAATATAAAATCCGGACTTTTCAATTAGTTATCTAACCCTTTAATAAAAAATAATTTATTTATCAACTATAATTTCAACAAAGTAATAATATACCCCTAGAGCCTCCAGCTAGAGGGAGAAATAATGCCCTGAGGCCAAAAAAATATACTCACCCTTCAGATGAGTTTCAAATAATAAAAAAAAATAACTGCGGCGTGTCGCGCGACAGGATGTTTGAATTATTTGCGGCAAGTTGTATTCGAACCCGAGCCGTGTTGAGACTTCGTACTCCGTAATCCTCAGCTTAGCGGCTTAGCCATTGCCTCCTCAGGCCCTGATTTTAGCAATTAACTAAATTTGTTTATATTATAAAAAAAATATATTATTTTTTAGTCGTTTCAAGTCCAAAATTTGCTTCTATTTGATAGAATAATATACAGTATATACTAATTTATTCATACCATATTAAGACCTATTTGTTTATTTACTAGTTTGAAAAGAGCAAGTACAGGAGCAGCCAAGACAGAAAGCTTTTGTGTGCAAAATGTCGAAGGAGACGTTTGGGAATTTATTCGTCCATCCTCAGTCCTTATAGGCTTATACGGGGGGGATTGTGTGGGGGGGGGAGATTGGGGGTTATTAACGGATTTTTAAATTTTGTATAGGGGGGCTTTGGGATTAAAATGGGGTATTTATTTTATATACACAATTGCCATTGTCCAGTTGTCCATTGGCAAGTGATTAAAACGATATGAGAGTTTTTTCGACAACTCCGGATTATATTTGTTTATTTAATTTAAAAAAATTATCGCACATTGGTTGAAAATGTTTTTTGTTTGTAGTTTTTGGGTTGCTGTGGAGGAAATTTGAGAATATAATTAGTTATATATATAATTTTAGACGCCATTAACTCTGCATTAATGGAATCTTATGAGACTTACATTGTAAAGAGAAGATTGAGATGATATGATCACTTGATGCAATAGGATATTCAAATTGGCAATCCAGATGGGGTATCGTCCAAAAACAATGCTTCAAAGTAACTTCCAGGAGAAGAATGGATTTTGCCTGGCAAATCAAGGTAAAATTTTTTTTTATCAACTTCATTTGATTTATTCCAAACATTTAGTAGAAAATACATATTTTTGTTATTAATACATTGTGTAAAACTATTTTTATTATTATTGTTTTTTTTTTTGTTTTTAAAAGCAATATATACATATATAGCAATTAATAATATATATATATTAGGCTTTTTGGCTTGAGATTATCACAATTTAAAAAAAGAAAAAATAAATATATAGAAAAACACACTTGTATAATCAGTCATAAGTAAAAACAAAATAATTAATAAATGGCCAACTTAAAGAGAGCGATTGTCGGAATGTTTGGTTTTTAAACAATAAATAAGATTCTTGGGACAATCATAGAGTGAAATAGTAATACGATAGCTGAGGAAGAATGTTCCATGATAAATTTTTATATATATAGCTCAACTTAAGCCTTGGTTTAGAGGCTGAAGGCGAGCTATTTGCGAGCTCGAGCCATTTATTTTCCTTACTTGCAGCTATCCCAAAATTCTTTTTTCCAAAAGTAACACATTTTTTTTTAATATCAGAAAATGATTGTCGAGTTTATATGAAACATATTTTTTTTAATCGAGTTTTTTATTATAAACTCCACCAAGTATAAGATTCCCTCTCCAATTTTATTATAGAATTAGTGCAGATATCAAAGATAGTCGTGCCAAAGTCTGAGTCTTTTTTTGGAATAAATCTTGTTCGAAAATCACAGAGTATAAATATATACCTATGATCTAAAATGTTTATCGGCTTACATAAATTTGGAATGTACATAAATTTGTAATATTTGATAATTTACAAAAGCCGTAGAAAATTTATTACAAATTTATTATGAAATAACTCTAATTTAATTGAGTGGAAGAAAAAAAATAATGATCTAACTTACTGGGGCGTTCAAATATGTTCAAGACTGGAATTTTTAATTGTCAAACACTTTCTTTTTTTTTTATTTATTTACGGTCTTTTTCGACAACGGAGGCCATTTAGACCTCGTCTCTATTTATTTCAATTTATTGCTAGCCAATTAAATTGAAATAAATTGTGAGGATGCGAACCCGCGACCCTTGGTACAGAGCACGCTAACCTCTACACCAAGGCCCGAGAGCTTCCAAACACTTACTTGCACATCCCAGTCTTCGAGTACTTCCCTCCGGAGTTTCTAACCTTCTGATAGCATCCTGATCCTCTAGAGAAAAAAATTTTTAGTCGGCGGTGTATCCACTTCCAAAGATACTTGACCATGGGGTTCATTCACACTCTCTGAACTATCTTCAACATTCAAACAAGCAGATCCATTTTCATTTCTTTTTTGATGTCTATGGTTGTTCCAGAGATAAGGACACATTGTTAGAGAGTGGATACATCTTTTTTGTTGGGCTTCAGGATGTTAGAAAAATGTTGACTCTGGAGAAGAGAACTTCGAAGAGTGGCTAGTACAATGAGTTTGCAATTAAGGCCCCGTGCCAGTTTTATATGAATAACCTTCGCTTCCAAATTGGCCATTATTCTTATTATTAATCACTAATTCATTATTTATACTATAATAAAGAAGATCAAGTCAAAATATTATTCTTTTGAAATGATAGAAACAACAAATGGGAGACAAAGAGAACAAAGGGAAAATTTTATAAGTCAAGTTAGTGAACAAATAACTAAGAAGAAGTGGGGGGGGGGGGGGAATAGAATAAAAATTAAAAAAAAAATACCGGTAGTTTATAATAAAGGATGGAATTTTACATAGATTTGAATGATGATGAAGGAATACTCATCTGTTTAAAGATCAGCTAAATAATACTAAAGTCTCTGAAGATTAAAATCTAAAAAAATCTATCAGAGTATAAATTATTTTGACTTGATCGGTTGAAAAAAAAAACAATGATTATATTATTTAAAAAAATACTAAATATATAAGAATTCATATAAATATATCTTTTGTATCTTTTAACAAAAATATTAATTTTTTCTTTACTTTGGCCATTGTATTATAATAATATAAATTTAATTAATAAGAAAAATTAATTCAACATGAAATTACATCAAATTAAAAAAAAAAAAAATAACAAACAAAACACAACCTTACTGTGCAGTAAAAAAAAAAACAACAATTAAATATTATTAAAGAAATTTGTCAAAGCGAAAAATAATAACGATGCTTAAGCATTAATTTTTATGATTTATTTTGTATTTTTACATTTTGATTTTTCTTTTTAGAAAATTAGTGATTCACGAAGCTTATATATTGTGCTTATAAATTAAGAAATCTTTAATTTTTCAGAAATTTAATTAAAAATTGAAGAAATTTTAAATTTCGAAGATCTGTTCCTTCACCATACGTGCATCTGCTAGGATAAAAAAATTGTTTGAAAACAAAAAATGAATGGCCCTGGTGTAAGAGATGTGATCTAATGATGAAAGTGTGTCAACAGGTCTTGGGAATTCATCATAAATTAAGTGATATTCTGAAAGTTTTTGAAGCATTCTTAGAGTGAGTTGGTTACCTGTAGTAAGGAATAAAGAAAAGAGCGATTGCAGCTATGTTTATTTCAAGCCGACGTTTCGGTCAGTCAAGGTTGATCGCATAGCTTTTGATTCATGGTCCTTGGAACAAAAGCTATGCGATCAACCTTGACTCGCATAGACTTTTGTCCTTATTAAATGGCAAGAAATATTTTACACAATTGTTCCATTCGACTTTTTGAGAAATTTTGTTGACACGCTTCAGCATTGAGGATGATCGCATATCTGACCGAAACGTCGGCTTGAAATAAACAAAGCTGCAATCGCTCTTTTCTTTACTATAAATTTATTCTCTTTCCAGAATTTATTTAATGCCTGGCAACAGAATATACAAATTTTCTCAGTTTCGGTCAATAATATGACTATCATCAGACCTCTATATATATATAAATGAAGGTAAAATTTCTCGAATCAAGTCACGTTAGTTGTTGACACTCGACATTTGGACCTTTTTAGAGTGGTGGTTTGTTTTTGGGTCGCGATCTTGCTGAGCCCCAAATGTGGATATCTGGATTTGCCTTTGTGATCTAGGATGTACTAAAACAAACTGGCAACAGAATTACTCTTGAAAATTGCCTAAACAAGGAGTAAATCTCAACATTCAATGTAATTTAAATCGAGAAATTCTATCTTCACATATATATTCCGTTCCCAAGATATATATATATATATATATACAGTGCATAAATATAACCCGAGGAAACTTATCTTCGCATATATATAATCTTCAACCAGCTTCTTTAAGTGAAACTTCTAAAATATAAATTTTTAAATTACTGAAAAATAAATCACTTTTTTATTAGAATATCGAAATAAAAAATATTTTTATCCATGATATACTTTGAAAGCCACATACATCCTGTCTTTGTAAAAATACAAAAAATTATTTTCAAAATAATATTTTTTTTCACTTTGAAATTTTAATACAGTCACATATAGGTGATTTGCTTTTTTAAATCAAGCCGTATTTAGCAAATATATAATGAATTGTTATTAACAAAACCATATTTATAATAAAAAAAATCTTTTAAATATGAATTTGTTAATATTTAAGTACTTTTATTTAATTATTTAAATATATATATGTATATATCTATTCTTTTCTTTCTTTTAAACTAGATACTACTCACATCAATTCTGAAAGACATCAAAGGAAGGGAAAGAGAAAGAAAAGAAGGAAGAGACGAGGAGAGGATTCGGGAAGGTGGAGGCGACAGTCAACCCTGAGAGCATTCAAACTAGCCTAATGGTGAATTAAATTAATTTAAAATTTTCGTTGTTTTTTTTTATGTCAAAAAATCTAATAATTCTAAAAGTACAATACTTAATAAAGAGATGGTCAATTTCAAAAACCAAATTGAAAAGAAATTTCGGTCATGAGAAAATAAAAAGGTTTTTTTTTCAAAAAGTGGTTTAAATTAACTTTATGGTTATGGAGAAAAGACAACCAGCGACTGCTTTCAAAGTTAAAATAATATATTGGCAAATTTTTCGGAATTCCTAACTCAATCCAACGTCAGTGCATATATGATACAATTAAAAACAACTTCACACTCCCCTGGCGCGTGTGTTCTAATACTCTTAGAACGTACAGTGAGCTCCACAATTAAGTCCCCACTTGGAAGCTAGAGCCTTAAGTATATGGTAGAGTACAGGGGTGGCCAAGCTCCTTCATAGTCCGAGCCATTTTTCAATATTTGAAATTTTTCTTGAGCCGCAATTTAATACGTATTTAAAAAAATTTTTTTGAAGAAATTATTTATTGAAAATATATAAATAAAAGTACAAAATTGTGTATTGAATTTAAATATTAAAAATTAAACACATTTATTTTTTACCTCTCTTGATAATTCTTTAAAATTTGATGAATAATTGGTGACAGCACTTTTCAGTAACATTTATCTAGAGCCAGAAATAATTCTTCAAGAGCCGCATACTCCTGGTGGGGACGTAATTGTGGCACTCACTCTACACGCGCCTGGCTACTCTGGAAAGTTGTTTTTAATTGGATTATATATATACACTATTTTTCCCTCAGGGACTTGATCATCAAATGTTATCCACTCGTTATATAGAATCGCTTCTCATGTATTTTATAATTTTGTAAAACGCTCCACAATCAAATAATTTAATGCACTGAGGATGGATTGCGTTAGGCATTCCGAAATAATTGCCAATAAATTATTTTTTAAAGTGGGAAGCAGTCGCTGGTTGTCTTTTCTCCATAATCTTATTTTAATCGTCCCAGAATACTTGGTTTCTTCTACTTTAAATTAACTTTAATTCGGAAAATCTTCCTTTATCAAGTAGTAGAAAAGCAATAAAGTACATTACTTATTTTGAATAAAATTAGATTTCAAAATAGTACCAATTAATTTTGAGCTTGATATTTTTTTTGAATATGGCCATCCCAATATTAGAATTAAAAGTGTTAAAAAATTTTAAAAAATAAAGAAAATATATATATATCTATATATTTTTTTTCTTTATACTAATTTTTAAAATTTATTTATTTTTTTTTTTAGTTTTGTAAACAACAAAAATTTTGTAATAGTACTTTAATTAATATCAATCAATAAAAATAAATATTTAGATTTTTATATTTTTTTTGTAGTATAAAAAATATTTTCATCTATTTTTTAGGCCCTCAGGAGGAGAGAATAAGAAGATATGTTAAAAATGGTGGAAGTAAAAGGGGGAGAGAGGAGGTGAGAAAAAGAGGGAAAGAAGTGAGAGGAAACTTCAAAAATAAAAATATCTATCTACCTATTGTAATGATCACATTGTTCTTTTCGTTATTATTATTATTATTTTTTTTTTTTAGAATTGAAATAAGAATATTAAAAAAAACGACAAAAAGATAAAGAATTTGCTAGTCTTTTTAAAAAAAATTCAACAAATTTTTGATTTTAGGCTATTTTTCTAAAAAAAGGAAATTTTTTTGGAATTTTGAATATAAAAGCGTCTATCAAAATTTCAAACGTTTCTGACTTTTTTTAAATAATAATAAACCATATAAACCCTCCATACATTTCTGTGTCTAAAGCCTGCCATACACGTGAAGGGCATCGTCCGAAAACGCATCAACGATTTTTTTGAGGATTTCCTCTACGAAAACCTCGGTTAGGGTTTTCCTCAAAAGAAAAATTATAATTTATGATATTATTTATTTATTTGACGGAAGCGAACCCGGGTCTCCAGGTCATTTTATTTATAACCACGCTGAGACAGCCTGAGGGCGCACCTATCGTGGACACACACGCAGCAATAAACACGACAGAATTCCAGCCTTAAGAAAAATATTATTGAATTTCAATCGGGATTTTTGGGCCTCAAGACCGCTAGTACACACGAAGAGGATTTCCTCAAGACGTATACGATTCAGGCTGGACCTTGAGGAAATCCCATTGGTATATGGCTGGCTTAAGGAAGAAACTAAAATAAATTTAAGAAAAAAATAAATATTGAACCCAGAAAGTTAAAGAGGAGGTTGAGGGGGCGAAAATTTTAGTTGGAAGAATTCCATGAATAGAATAGATCTTAGCGAATTATCAATCTAAGAATGGAAATTTAATATGGCAGAACAATT